>PQXL01000176.1:0-71285 GCA_004916875.1 Botrytis galanthina
ATATATACACCTTTTTAATAAATATTCAATCTAGTATTAGTATATTATATAATCAGATCATATGATTATTGCTTATAAAGCTTACGAAAATAACCATTAATTTAAAAACAATTATTAAACCAAAAACAATTATAAATCCAAAAACAAATATAAAATAAAGAACATAAAAAAAGACTTTATTTTGAAAGAATGGACAAATTAGAAAAAGATTTATAAAATTTTTATGAAAGTGGAAATACTAAATTAAAAGGAAAAAGTATAAAAAGAGATCTTTTCCCCTTGAATATAGAATAAGAGAGATTACTATTCAATATAGATTCTTTAATATTATATGCTATACTACTTATATAATCTATTTTAGTCGTTAACCAGAGCTAGTTTCCATATTATACTACTGCCTAAGACCTACGATATATCTATACTAATTAAATTTCAATTTTTTGAAAAACTTTTAGTTTTGAAACTAATAATATAAAAAATATTTTATTTGAAAGTTTTTAGTTTTTTATATATAGTTACCACTTTTCTTTTTTTTTATTCAATTTATATTAATTTAAATAAACTGATTCAAAAGATTCTACTACTAATTCAATTATAACACTATAATACTAAAAATATTACATATAAAGGTTTTAACCAATCATATCGCTCAAATCGAATCTTAGACTAAGCGAATCAACTTTTTCGTGTATCTACAACTTCAGTTCTTATAGACGGCAAGAATATTAAGGAGGTAAATCTCCAATAATTAAGATAGTAATAAATACAGAGTATTTTCTAATGCCTTGAAATAATATTTAACTTATAAATTATAAGTTAAATCAATTTATATAACAAATCACTAAGATACTAAATATTCTCAAAAATCCTCAAAAAATCCTTTCGTGATTTCTATTATAATAAGAAATTTAAAATGTATTTTAATCTTTTAATGTAAGAAGACAAAGGGTCGTCAAAAAGTGGGGTAATAGACTTGATACTTGGCGTTGTTTTGTCGGGCCGTGCATACAACTTCATTCTTAACTCCCCGATTTCAAACATAATCTTGCGTAACGACCTTCCTTCAGATGCTAAAGTTTCATGATTTTCACTTGAGTGGCTTAAAATTTCTTTTTCTAGAATTCTCTTCAAACTAGTATAGTAGAACGCCTCATTTCATACCTAATTCTTGTATATCATTGGTGCCCAGCTTCTTGGCCTTATGAATATCAAGCCTACGTCCACGAAAATCAAGCCTACGTCCACCAAATACTTGTTGCCTTCCAGGTTAAGCCTAGTAAGGATCGAATGAGTCCTAAAAGGTACAGTTGTTCCTGGGATTCTACAAGATGGGATGACGAATGAAGTTTCATAATATCAAGATTTTAGTCGAGACCTTACACAAGTCATGACTTGGCTCGATAACCCGTACCACTTACCCCGATTCACCTACCTCACTTTATCTTTTTGCAACAATTTCCTCCTATAAAGATATTAAATCACAGATATGACGAGAGTCGTACGTAAGCTCTATGTCTATATTACCGGCTCCGACTTGGCGGTTGGAACACATGAATTATCTTCGACAGTATTATCTTCGACAGTATTATCTTCGACAGTATTATCTTCGACAGTATTATCTTCGACAGTATTATCCTCGACAGTATTGTCCTCGAAAGTACCATCCGACAGTACCATCCGACAGTACCATCCGACAGTACCATCCTCGAAAGTACCATCCGACAGTACCATCCTCTACAGTATCATCCTCAACAGTACCATCCTCGAAAGTACCATTATCTCTATGAGGACCTCTGAAATCTTGACATTACGTTAATTTATGGTTAATCATAGATCTTTCCCGCCGATTCATAAAATGTACCCCATGATCAATATGAGATCCAATAGTAAATACATTACCACAGATCCTCCGATAATCAAGTAATATTGTGGAGTCGGTTAAGTATGATAGAAAGTAGAGTAGCATTATAATCACGGACATGGGTTACATTCAGAAATGAGAATGTAGGATTGTCAATCTTGTAACTACATGGTATTATTATACGGATATTTCAATGTCAAGGTTCTCTTGATGACGAGGGTATAGTATAGAAGCAATAGTTTGACAGTTGCGGATGAATATATCCTGAAATGAAAGTGTAAATGTAAGATTGATTCTTGATTCTTTCTAAAGTCATCAAGGCTGAAGTACTTAAGGTATCGAAGCTAAAGCACTCAAGATTTAGCAATATTAAGCTTATAGTAAAAGTTCTCATATCTTTGAGTTTCCTCTCGTTAAATTACCATCAAGCTCCAGAGTAACGTTGTCGGTGGTGATTACACTTTGGCTAGGAATTTCAATTGCAGATTCCTTCAAGCTCTTGACATATGCTATCTTATCTATTATTGGCGATAAAATGGCGGGACCAGGTTAGTCTTATAAGTACAGTAGAAAATTTTATAACCAAGTATCCTAATACTACCAAAATAACTACTTCCTCATAAAGCTATCAAAAAGAGTTATATGTCAAATACAGGATGCTCTCAATTCGATCTTAAACACTAGTTCGATCTTATTAAAAGTAAAAGATATGACAGCTCTAAAAGGAGAACCTCGGAAAGTTCCAGTTCTGTATATTATTGAAGTGATCAAATTATTTGACGTTCATGATATTCAAAGGATCATTAGCTTACGGCTTGATCAAAATCACTTTCCGAATGCTTAATTTAAATCCGAGCTCCTCGATCATTCAAAGTCAAAGGGCAGAGTTAAAAATAATAAGAAATATATTTCGTTCCAAGGGTCTTCAATACTAAGTTCAAGGTTCAATATGAATCAAGCGACTCTTTGATTATTGTATATTATAATGAATGATTGGAAGAAATGAAAATCTTCCCTCAACAGGTAGTCAATACGGCGTAAAGATCAGCTGTTCTATATCCTATAGATGGTTTCCTTGATAATGAAAATAATATATCCTCCAAGAACTTCCTTTAAAATTATCATAGTTCATCCGAAAATATTGGTCAACCGGCTCTTGGGGTTCTTCTAGCCTTATTACATTTCCCGAGACCTCGGTACTTGTAGTTTTCGTTTGTGCATATTACCCCTTCTTTTTTGAATTCAAAGTTTCGTTTAAAATTTCCAAGAATTTAAATAGGTTAGCAAGATTTCATCATCTGAAGAAAATGGAGGTCGTATCAATCCATGACCTATGTTTCCTCAAATGGAATAATTTATATGTTCCCTCCAAATCAAGAACTCCAAAGACCTAATTGGTAGAGGCCCCTGCACGGAGCTTACAAATTTTATATAGTCCGAGTTTCTATGAGACGAGGAAACCCCAGAATTTCTTATGGCCACTAAGTTTTTTAAGAATACTAGTTTATTTCCCGATCTTCCACCCTTAGTGGACGGGTTTTCAACTACATTCAATTCAAGAATATACCTTGTAAATAAAAGAAAAACCGATCAAGAACAATTGACTTTGATAATCATAAAGCATACCTCCTTAATCTATTTAGACGCTGGGGGATGTTTAGGCAAAACATTCAGTCTAAAAATCGAAATCTCGATTAAATGATCAAGGGGGATCTGAAGTATCAGTACGATTACCCGTAGCATAATCTATTCATCTTGTATAAAAGTGGAAGGATTGATTGTCAAAATCTTGGCATGGATTTCTCTATAAGAAGAACCGTTTGAGTTTTAAATCTCGAAACATTCACTATTCATTCTAATACCTTTCGACTACTTCAGATTAACTACCGACAAGATGAAATCGTCTACAATGTTAATCACATTCATTACTTGGGCTCTCTCTCCCCTCATAGATGCTGCAACTACTGTCTCAGGATCTCCGTATGGTTTTGCTAAAGGAGTTTCTGGTGGCGGTTCAGCAGTAGCTGCAGCACCATCTGATATTGCTCAACTCAAATCATGGCTCGCTGATAGTACACCACGTGTAATCCTCATCAACAAAACTTTCAATTTTGTTGGTACCGAAGGATCAAATACTGGATCAGGTTGTTATCAATCCGGCTGCACACCTGCCAATGGTGGACAAGACTACATAGGTACCCTCAGTTGCACGGGATCCAATATGGTTTCCACTAGTATCACTTACGATGCAGCCGGACCTACTCCTCTAGAAGTTGGTTCCTCGAAAACCCTTTTGGGTGTTGGTAGTGCTGGTATCATTGCTGGTAAGGGACTTAGAATTCCTGCTACTAGTACCAATATCATTATCCAAAATATTCATTTCACCAACATCAACCCGGGTCATGTTTGGGGTGGAGATGCTATCTCTTTGGAGGGAAGCAGAGGTGTTTGGATTGATCACTGCAAATTCAGTTTGATTGGAAGACAAATGATTGTTTCTCAGTGAGTAAATATTATCCTGATTGATTATTTTCTGAAGATTACTAAAACTTTTTATTAGTTATGCCGCCAGTCAATTCACAATTTCTAATTGTGAGTTTTATGGTACCACTACAACTTCAGCTACCTGCAACGCCAATCATTATTGTAAGTTATCATCTTCATGGATGATGGATCTATTATACTCTGGATCTACATCAAAAGAGTAAAGAACTTTACTAATTTATTTTTTCAAATTAGGGACCATGATGATTGATGGCCCTAACGATCTCCTCACCCTCGATAGAAACTATTGGCACAACGTATCAGGTCGCGCACCAAAGATTAGTGGTACTGGTGCCGTCGCTCAAATTACCAACAATTACATGGCCAATAACGCTGGTCACGATTTCGAAACTTATGGCGGAACTTATACGCTCATTGAAGGCAACGTTCTCGAGGGTGTTACTTTACCTTTCAGTGGTACAGGTGGTAATGTTTGGAATGTTCCAGATTCTGCATCTTCCACTGCTTGTTCATCTTATCTTGGTCGCAATTGCGCTCTCAACACCATCACAAACTCTGGTACTTGGCCCAGTCTTAAAGTCACATCGGCTTTGGCTAAGTTTAAGCAATATGATTCATCTGTGAGTATTTTCATCATCCAATCTTTTACTCCCTTGATTTATATCCATCTAAATTATTTCAATGTTTTTTGGTATCTATATCTAAATTTACTAACCACCTGATTTTTAGTACTTGGTTACTCCTACTTCAGCCAGTGTTGTCAAGGCCAGTGTTGTAGCCAATGCAGGTATTGGAAAGATTTAAATGCAGGAGCCAGAAGGATGATCATTGTTGAGAAAGTATATGAGTTTGAGCAGGAATTCCGTGGTTCAAATCAGATGATCACCCAAATTGATAAATCAATTGGGTATTTGTAAATATTTTAAGCTTCTAGTCTATTCCATTAATCTAGCAGACTAGAGAATTATTTTTGGACAATTCATAGTCTTTTCTATCTCATAATTACATACTTTTGTCTTTTGAGACTTGAGATAAGCATCATCATATGTGTTGATATATTTTTGAGATCATGATAATCTTCCATACCTAATTCATATCAAATTTGTTCAAATTCCAGAAAAAATGATATTAATTAATACGACCTTCCTTTCTCGAGATTCGACGGTATCGTTCCGAAGACCTTAAAATCTTATCTGTTTCATTTTCAATGACCATATAAACTGAGATAGTCTTCATCATTCCATGTCAAGTATGGAATAAGCTTAAATTATCCACGCACTGTCATCAATACTCATAGTTCACCACTTTCATAGGTGTCACGTTGACTTGTATCATAAAGTTGAGTTGATTAACTGGTCCAGAACCTCAGAGGCAAAATCTTAAGTTTTGAATAATTTCACCATCATTCATTTATTATTGAAATAAATCTCGATAATACATTTCCTTCCAAATCATGACTCCTTACAGGATATGATAAGCGTATGAAGTGGGAACTATTTAAATCGGGACTCTCAGCCCTATGATTACTAATTAAGATTAGCGGTTTTAGTATTATAGTCTAAAATCTCAACGTCATTCCATAAACTTCAGAATCCAGTATACATTGTGAAATCTTTCGATACTCCCCCGCTGATACCTTGGAACATTATAAATAAGACCTGATTTTCTCTCATATACTCTCTATCATCATTCATCCCAATCCAATTCAACTCAACCTTTACACCACAAATTCGAAATCAGGCTCGCCTCCCCTTTTCCTTTCCTACCTAGGTATCCTTCAATCCGAATCAAATCCTAGATAAAAATCTTTTACCTTTCGCTTTTCAATTCAATTTCACCACTTCACTAACTCAACTCACCTCACCTCATCATATTTTCTTTCGCCTCATCATATTTTTTCTCATCTCATCATATCTTCTCTCATCTCATTCAATTTGATTCTAGCCCATCTCCAAACTCCAACTCCAACTACCTACGCACACCAAAATTCGCAGAATCCCAGACTAATAATCCCAACAATCAGAATCAAACCACAATTTTAACATCACTCACTCACTCACTCATATCAATCAAAGACAACAACCGACCAGATAACTTCTGACTTCAAACCCCATATATTTCTATCTATATATCCATCACACTACCCCGCTATTCCCATCTCGCTACTCCACCATCCATCATCCACCATCCACCCTCCACCATCCACCCTCCACCATCCACCCTCCATCATCCACCCTCCACATATCCACCATTCGAACAATCAAAAACTCCTACTAAAGTTACCTAGTAGACAAATTTATAGCATCATATTGTATCGAACCGATATATATATGCATTCTAACATTTACTCCGTTTCTGTACTTTCTCATCTGATCCCCTTATCCTCATCTCCCATCTCCCATCTCCTTTCTCCATCTCGCACTTAGCCCCTTTTCCCACTCGACACACTACAACCACTCCCCTCCACACAACCCTACCAAAAAATCTCAAAAACACACAAAAAGGTATCAATCAATCCTCCCAAACGAATAACCAAATGTAAGGAAAAAGAAACAAATTCAAACTCAAACTCAAATTGTTAATACGCATGCATATATCCTATCCATACACAATCAACGCTCGCTAATTCATCACCTCATAATTTTATATAATTCTTTCGAAAAAAAAAATGATTTTTCGACATCTTCCCAATCAATCCCCTTCTTTCATCATTCTTCATCCTTCCTATGCTATGTAATGCAATGCAAAGAAATGCAGAATCCGAAAAATGCAAAAATGTAAATGATGTGAAAAAATGTAAAAAGTTCCGATGTATGTTTTTTTTACCCATTTGTCCGTCCATGCATCCTTCTCTTTTCTTTCCTTTTCTTTTTGGTCATTTTCCCTTTCAATCATGCTCTTCGCTTCCCTTCCATCTTCCCACTCCCCATATCCATCGGTACCCCAACAACCTATCAAACAACCACATTCACAGTCATGGGCCGTCTAATACTCAAACCCCTCAATTTCTCCTCCACTCTCCTCAACACCTCCGGATCCGGTTCCGGTACTACTTTTCGCGGAACAGCTATCATACACATATCACATCTAACATGCTTACAACTTGTACATTCTTGCATGCTAGTTTTTGGATCCAAGGAGGAATGGTGAGGGAAAGTTTTATCACATTTATGACATGCGAATTTTTTATTTGTAGAGGATGGTTGATCACCAGGGTAGCCATCGGGGTATTTCTTTTTCTTGGATCTGTTGGGGTAAATTTATTAGTTTGTGAATTTTAAATAAGAGAAAGGGAATATGGAGAAGAAGGAGGTAATTAATTTTCTTTTCGAGCGGAGCGAGCTATGGGGGTTTGGGGGCTTGCCCCCATAAAGAAGAATAAATTGAAATGAAATGAAATGAAATGAAATGACGCTCCGCTGGCCCTCCGGGGGCCACTGCCGTGGAGGCAGACTATTTTCCTCAACTATTTGGAATAGAGAAACAAAATCAAAGAGAGTAAAGAAAATAAGAATAATAAAAAAATAAAACATACGGATTTCGAGGACAATCAGCACAACGAGTATGAGAACAAGTTGTACAAATTTTATTTCCAGCTGTAAAAAGAGTAGAACATTCATGACAAGTTCTTCTAACTCTTTGAGTAGGTTTTTTCCTAACCAAAGGTTGACCACCCACTTTTTGACTTGGTAAAGTCATGATTAATTTCTCAGATTTCTTCCATTCTCTATCAACTTCCACTTTTGTTGGTCCAGTATTCGCAACAGCAGTTTTTCCTTTATCCTTTTTCTTTAAAGGATATCTGGGACATTTTGTACATCTTGGATGTTCGCAATTGGTACAAATTTTATTGGCACCATATGTTGTATCACATTTATGACAAGTTCTATGAATTCTCATTCGAATAGGTTTTTCGATTCTCCAAACATCTTTTTCTCCAGTAAGGGATTGCCATTCATGAGGTTCGATTTGTAATTGAAAACGTTCAGCTAATTTTCGAGCTCTTTCAGCATTAATTTCTGCTCGAGAAACTTTTGTTGGTTGAGGTTGAGGTTGAGATTGAGATTGAGATTTGGATTTAGATTGTTGTTTTGTTGTGCTAGAAGTAGTGGTTTTGGTAGTGGTATCCGTGGGTTGTTTCGTTTCGACGACAATGGGAATGGAGATGGGTATTTCCTTGGAAGGTTCTGGCGTTGGCGTTGGTTTTGGTATTGGTTTTGATTTGGATACTTGATCAGTGGACTTGGGGACACTAAGAAATTTATAAATTATTAATAAATATGAACTTCAATCCTTAATGTTCAATCCTTATGTTCAATCCTTATGTTCAATCCTCATGTTCAATCCTCATGTTCAATCCTCATGTTCAATCCTCAAATTTTGAACCTATGTATTTTTGTACTTACAAATATACGTAGACATGGTGAAAGAGAAATGACAAAAATAATATATATTAAAATATTCATTGCTTACCTTGGTCCTCCTATTGTAGTTGAAGTTGAAGACTTTCCAGCAAAAGATAATCTTTTTGATCCATCACTTCTTTTTAAAACTGTCTTCATTCGTCCTAAAACTCGACTTAATCCTTTCTTTTTATCATCATTTGATGTTGTTGGTATTGTTGGTATTGAAGGTACTGCCGGTGCTCTCGGTGCTCCTTGCGCTGAAGAACTCATTGTTGCGGGGTCTTATTTTTAAGATATATTCTGTAATCCGTAATCCGTGGTCCGTAATCCGTAGTCCGTACGTAGTCTGTACGTAGTCTGTACGTAGTCTGTATGTAGTCTGTATGTAGTCTGTCGTTAATGTCGATCTGTCGAAATTGATTCTTGGATTTAATGAATTAATTCGTTATGGATTGAAATGATTGAATCGATAGAATTGATCGAACTGATCGAATTGATAAACAATATGAGGAATCTATGTCGAAGAAATCCCCAGACCCCAGAAACCTAACACTCAAAGTAAAAGTCGAAACCTTTAAAAATCAAATTCGAGATTCCATCAATCACTTATACTTTTCTTCCCCCAGGAATTTCCTTCCCTTCCTAATAAAAGTGGCGTATTAATCTCCTTGTAGAAAATCCCCTTTCGATTTTGGGGTGTGAAATGTTACTACGAAATCGATCGTCTGCCTCGTGCGTTTCGGAACCAATGTACCGGTATACAGGGAAAATATTGGAGACCAAAAAAAATAGGACGATAATTATATGTTGTGTCTTCCCAAAACTATTATGTAAAAGGAATTGAAAGGTTGTATCGAGTGATTGGTGTGGTAATCAATTGTCTTGAATAATTGTATGACAAAAAGATATATTGAGATGAAATGTTTGAGGTGATAGTTGTGATGGTGGTGGTAGTTGTGGTAGAGGTGATAGTTGTGGTAGTGGTTCGTAGTAAGTAGTAAGTAGTAAGAATCGTAACAAGTGTATGAGGTGATGTAGTAATGTTGTGTATGTGTATCTTGATTATGGATGTTATCAAGACGACTGACCTCTTTTATCAAAAGTTCAGCTGTATGTAGGTAGATATCGGTTGAAGAAAAAGAGGAGAGAAAAGGGAGATGGATGGGATGATTGGAAATTAGCGAGCCAGCGAGGCAGCGTGCCAGATAGACGGGACAAGAGAGAACCAAAAAGTAAAATAATGTGGGGGCTTGATAGTTCCCGAATAATCAAAATGCTTGGTATTTTTGATGGCTTGTCGTTGGTGGAGAATGGTGGAATTGCTTGAATTTTGTTTGGATACCGTGGATATTATTCAATGTATGATCGAGTTGGTGGTTCCAAATGGATGGGATGGTAAATGAGATGATGGGTAGAATGAATATTCGAAGTAATGAGATTATATGAGTTGATATGAGTTGATATGAGTTGATATGAGATGATATGCGATGAGATGCGATGAGATGAGCTGAAATGAGCTGAATTTTGAATAATTTAGGTGTTGAAATCAAAACTATGGCGAGGTTGATTTCAAGAATGTGACGGTGAATGTGACTGTGGTAAAAGTAGGTAGTCTAAGTTCTTGAGTCTTTCCTTGCTGACATACCCTCCTTGTATAACTCGAAAGAAAGAAAAAAGATATTCGAGGGTTCACGAGTGATGTGTACTCATTCGATTCGGGTGATGATGGTCTCGATGTTGAGTTTGGATTTGAATGATTTATAACAAAAATTATACAATTGACCACTCTTAAACTCCACTTCTCATAAGATTGTAATTCTGACACGTATTGAAGATTCGAAAGGAGGAGGAGTATTTTAAGTTTTGAGGGAAAGAGAGTTGAAAATGTACTTGTGATTACTTTAGGTCTGGTTTGAAGTTTTTGTTGATATGCAACAATGAGGTGTAAAGTAATATCATTCGATCCAATTATTCGATGAGGATTTTTTCTAACAAAAAAAAAGGGTTCTGTTTTAGAAGAGGGGGTAGGATTGATTTGAAGGATGATTTAGAAGAATAATAATATTTCATCATTCAAGGGTTCCAAGCCAAAAAAGGTTCATGTCCGTAACTATGTACGAAACTATGTACGATTAAACTTATTAGAGGGATAACTAGGGTATATTTTCACTTTTCGTAGGGTTGGAAAACTTTAATCTATCCCTATTGTCCAATGTCAAGTTGAATGCCTCCTCCTTTTCCCCCACTCACTCACCATGTAAGATGGATTTGAAGGATGATTTAAGGAATGATTTGAGGAATGACTACTCCGTACAGGAATGACTAGAGAAGTAACCTCACTATTGGAACCTCTAGATGACTGTATGGTCAAATTGTACAATTTTGGTATATGTCCGTGTTCCTAAATGGATCAAAATAATGGGGTACTTTGCTATTCGTAGATTTTCGGATTTAGTTCTCCTCTTCTCTGTAGGTATTAAACAGAATGAAAATATTCGGATTCTATGAGTCCTCCGATTTCCCCGAACCTTCAAATTGAATATCAAATCTACAACGGTAAGAATATCAAATCTACAAGCTAAGAATATCAAATCTACAACGGTAAATAGATATCGAATAGAGTCAAATATCCCTTAAAAAAGTAAAAACCTATCTTCATCACAATCTTGAAATCCTTAGATACCTCGGTAGGAGTAGATTTCATATGTCAATGATAGATGATATCTACTATCTGAAGAGTCGAGTTCGGTGATAGGTGATATTCCCCAGGGTATTTTGATCAATGAATGATATTTTTGTTATGGGTCAAACTCGGTCGAGACTCGAGAACCATGAAGATCTTTAAATACATATGATCATTGGGTAGAATATTCTTTATTTGTTAATAGCCGTGTCTTCCGGTTTTTTTGATATCTACCTAGGTAAGCATAATAGTAAATAGGTATGATAATCAAGATTAAACTCATTCGGTTATCCCCCCTTCATTGATCGCGAAAATCTTAAGACAAGACGAACAAAATGTTTCTTAATAATCCAAACCCCCCTCAAAAATTCCATCGAATTAATCTTCTCAATTCGAATCTTCAACAATCAAATCACCAATTATAAAAATCATCAACGCTCTCGGCAAATCTTAACATCGGAGTATCATTACTCAATTCATATGTGAAAGGTAGGGTACCTTTTTTTTGATACCCGTTATATCTACCTATTGACCGCGCGGAACCACCAAGTAGGTAAGTCAAGGATAAATAGGTAGAATGATACTATTCGGAATTTAGTTAAACAAGTCTGCACCTACTGACCCACGAATTGAAAATATCCTAGTCAATGAATGGTGTGGAGTTAAAGGAAGATGTGTGATGATTTGGGAAATTGATGATTTACGCGTCGACCATCGACGACAAGGACGGATTTCATTTCAATGATTTATTTTTATTACTTCCTTGTTTACATATTCACCTTGATGCTCTATACATCACATACTAACATCACATACTAACATCACTAACAATATCACATACCAACATCACATACTTCAAGGGATCAGATAATCACAATATCATGAAACCCAAACCTCCATACCGAAGAAGGGAGGGAGGAATATATATATCACAAACTGACATCACTTAAAGTATAAAAAATGGGAATCCCCTCACGATTAGGAAAATCATTTCTAGGGATCGATATCCTCCCTCCTTCCATCAGGGATTTAAGAATTTAACTGTTCATGACTTTGCATACGGCACGACCATCCCGTTCATCCCGCCATCCTAACCCATTTTATAAGTTTCAACCCAATAAACGGTAAAAAGCAAGATCCTGTCAAGATCCTGTCAAGATCCTGTCAAGATCCTGTCAAGATCCTCTCAAGATCCTCTCAAGACCCTCGGGACCCTCTCAAAACCCCTCCGTTCTCCTGGAAATCCCTGAACAATGATCAAATGGAACGAGCGCTGATTTGATCGACCCTAAAACCCCACTCAATCAGATCCATTATCGGATAGTGAAGGGATGTCACACACCCAAAAGTAAACATTATATTACCAGTGTGGCATTGTCCCAAAAAAAAATTCAAAATTATTCATTATGATTTGATACCCAAAAATCAAAACAGTCATCATTTTCTTTGTCATAATCAGCCGGTACTTGAATTGTTTTTTTTGGTGCCTTGCCATGGCATTGGTATTTTTCCCAAGAAATCCAGATGTGTACTCCGGTAATATTTTGGAATGATCTTGGCTTTTTTTTACCCTGCATTTAACCTAGATATGGTGTGGATGAGATGAACGAATGAGGTGAGAGCTTTCGTATTTTACGATACGCATGATTCTATTCGTCAATTATTCTTCCTTATACTTTTTGGATTTACGGAGGAGACTTAGTAGAGGTAAGCACGTGGTAAGTAAAGTTACTTGGAATAATAATAAGCACCTGAGCATTCTTTAATGTCTACTTCGTACACTGTAGATAGAATCCCAAGTAAAATAACGGTAAATGAAATCTATGATTGCCGAAATATACTATTAAATAAATGTTTCTACTATACAGTGTCATGTTCACTGTACCTAACCCTTTCTCCTCTTTCTTCAGCATATTAGTATACCTTAGTCTAAGCATTACAAGGCATCACAAGCCCTCTCAATGTAGCTATCAACGTAATCGTACCACACTCCAGCCAGCCAGTCAATCAACTTAGGTACATACAATATGATACATACCCGTGGACATACATCCATTCATGCATTCAAATTCCAACACAACATGCTTACTCCGTACAAACTAAAATCATGCTATCATCCTCGGTCTAGAGGTAAACAATCCGGACCCATCATTTCCAAATAAACATTTATATAAATTAACCCCATCTGTACACCAACACATTTCCAGAAACTCTTACATACTAATGCCATGCGGTATGAAGTCGCAGCATTGCAGGAAACGGTATCACAATGGAACATGAGTGCATGAAACTATTCTATCCGTGTACGGAGCATACATAAATTAATTCCATCACACACACACACACACACACACACACAAAAATCTCAAGAGGGGCTAGATCATAATTGATATCTGAACTTTGGATTGGTTAAAGTACGTTGGGAAGGAAGGGGTGTAACGTGAGGTTATGGGAATGCTTAGTCGTTACATGAATTAGGATTTGTGAGGTGTGGTAGGGTAGTCGGTCGTACTGATTGACTAAATACACAAACACAACACGAATCGAAAGGGGTGAAAACACGAGGATGGGGATACGATACGATACGGTTCGGTACGATGCATTTACATACACAGTACATTCCATTACAGTAAAAGAGAAATCGGCTATCTTTTCCCCGAATGATTGAATGGGAAATCTTCCTATTGTACAGATAGTACAAACTGTATAGTATATTGATTGTACAGTAGTTACTTGCTTGCTGGCTGCTGGCTGGCTGGCTGACTGGCTACGGAATAACATCGCGCAAATATTGTATTCACATCATCAAAATCAAGCTTTCAAACCATGATATTCATGTGGTGTGTTACAATCGGTCTGGTAAAATCACGGATTGATGCTTCTCAAGTTCCATGCATATACATATCATTCCATTCTATTGCATTATCAAGCTTCGAAGCTTCTGTCATGTATCGAAGCTCCACTCCGTCTAGGGTGAAATGTAGTTATGGTTATAGTTTGGGACATACATACAGAGAGATAGTATATCCATACATACATACGAAGTACGAAGTACTCCATACATCCATAGAATATACCCGCGGCATATACATGCGCGTGAAATCAAAAAGAGAAAACGTAAACGAAGATCTTCTATTCAAAGTATCTCCATCCCCACCCAAAGAAACGGCTTTAGAAATTCGAAGGGTTTAGAAATGTACAATGACGATATATCTATCTATTCATCCTTAAACCCCCTTTGTAAATCGTTATGGAAGGGGAGGGATTCAACATTTAACTTTTTGATCCCAAAGAAAAACTTAATTCTCAACGGTTGTTGGGCCCAACTTAACCAAACCGTCACACCATTACAGGGCTGGACTTGGATGATTTTGGAATGGGGATTCATAAGGATCTTTTCATAAAATAGATATGATATAGAATAAAGTGATTCTTGGAACTCTGAAAGTTTATGCATGGATAGATATATGTACACTATACATTATACATTGTCCATTGTCATTGTCCATTGTCATTGTCCATTGTCATTGTCCATTGTCATTGTCCACTGTCATTGTCCACTGTCATTGTCCATTATACAGACTTCAGATATCATATCTGTAAAATGAATAATTGATATATCATTCTCGATGGCGTCGGGCTAGATTCTTCGGTGAGACATCCTTGCGTGGCTTTTTGAATGAAAATGAAAATGAATGATGAATTGATGGATAAATGGATATCTACGGGTTAATGATTGAATTGAATCGAATCAAAGATGAGTGAGTGGATTATTTAATAACTTACCATACCATTCATACCTTACATGCCCAATGCACCGTTACCGTACCAGCTATTCGGAAAAAATACGGTTTCTGGTATCTCCCCGGGAAAGAGGATGGGGCGGCGGAGATAGGAAAGGGGATTCATGTATGAAAATGGAGAAAGAGAAAGAGAAAGAGGACATAGCTTTCCAAGGTTATTCGATAAGTTGAAGATATATTTTCTTGGGTATTAGTATTAGTATTGGGATTGGTTGAAATTTGGAAAGGAATAAAATAATATTATATTTCGTACTTTGTACTTTGTACCAATAAATTTCATGAATTGGAAATTGTGATTTGATATTTGATACACCTGCTACCCTTACACCATGAATATTTGTTCTGGCCTTTCTTCGTCTCAAATTTCCATATTGTATAGGATAGAATAGAATAGGATAGGACAGGACAGGATAGAATAGGATAGAATAAATATAACATATTCAATCTACGCCACATCGACCCATTTCATCCCTCTCTACGCCGAAAATCCTACCCATCAACATCTACAATTCCCAAAATCGAATGATTCTCGCGGCACAACCGATTTCAATCCTAGTTATCTTTCTTTCTTTCTTGATTTCTACCTTTTTTTCTTCCTTTTTTCCTTTTCCCCTGACTATCTCTTACACTATGAGTCTCATCTCATCTCATCACATCACATCGGATACGGATATATCTCCTCTGAGCGGGAGCGGACGTAGGTCCAGAATCTTTAAATTTAGAGTTGAGATTTCCACCAATAATACTTTGTACTTCGTAAATCTCAATTTTGTACTTGATCGAAGTTTCTTTTTTATTTGAGATTCATCTCGTCATATTAATAGATAGGTAGATAGTAGATAGGTAGATAGTAGATAGGTAGATAGTGGACAGGTAGGTAGTAGACATGTAGATAGTAGACATGTAGATAGTAGATATGTAGATAGTAGACAGGTAGAATAGACTTTACTTACTTCTAGAAATCAACCCATCATATTATAATTGATTGATGAACGTCAACTCAATCACTCTACAAGTCTGTGCTTTAGGGTTCACGACGGGAAGTCTAAAGATTAATTAGTTAGTCCATCCATCAATAGGGTAAAGATTAGTTTTAATTTCTTGAATCTCTAAGAGTAAAATCAATCAAAGGGATAACTTTTAAATGGTGGAATGAACGAGCTCTCAAAGTGGGAAGAATGGGGACGGATAGAACCGTCATTAGAACCGCCATGTTGGTCGGCGCTGAGATCAATTATTGACCTTTACTTTGGGGCTTTTTGGGGCTTTTGAGGCTGGTGACGGCCCGGGGAGGTTAGTATTGAGGCTCTATTTATAAATTTCATATACCCGTGGACTTGTAAAGTATTTTGTAAAAAGAATTGAACGACAATTGTGATAATGATGTATTAAATATTTATGTAGATGAAGATAGATTTAGGATAACAGGAAATCATTTCATCACTGGATTTTTGAATTGATTGTTACAGCATTAATGTCACGTATGTCCACGGGTACTTCAGTATCCTCCAAACCGCAACTTTAACCGAATACCCTGAATTCCCATTCAGCACACCCCAACCCGCCTAATGCACGCCACTTTTCGCTAATCAAATTCCCAAGCCTCATTCTTCCAAGTTTCATCCCGACACAAAATAAGCAATCATACATATATTCAGATCCAATACACAGGGTCTTGGGAATTTTGATACACATGGAGTGTTTATTACGAGATGAAGTGTTTATTACGAAATGAGATAAGATAAATGAATGAATAAGGTAGGTTTTATTTTATTTTGTCTCTACTTTATACAAAGAACTAAACTAAGTACTTGAATCATAAGAAATCGTTCAAGTGAGCAATGTCTTACCTATTGAACTGTTTGATTTCTTCAAAAATAAAGATAGTGGAGGTTTCTCGATGTACAAGGTAAAGTATATTTCTTCGCAAGATTTTCTCAGCTGAGAGGGCTAGAAAGATATAATCTTGATGTTTCGGAAGAATACTCCCAAATTATCGGTAGCAAGTGTATCTTCGAATTTGGTTTTTCGAATTTGATTCTCGAACCTTGATGCAGTCTCATCTCAATCTCATCAGTGATGAATGATTAATTGAATAGTAATCGTGCGTGCGTGTGTGCGTTCATAATATCCCACCGAAATTTCATAAAGCGAGGAACTAGGTAGGTATTCAGGTCATTTAAATGATGGAGAGTAAATATGAGGTTTCTTTAAGATTCATCTTCATCGGATTTGTCTAGATTGACGGGGTTAATTGAATTGATTCAATTGAACTAAAGTGGAATACGAGGGGAATCTCGTAAGGTTTGCCTATTTCTACCAAGCTTGTTAGATGGGCTTTTAAATGTTTGATATAATTGAGTATCTTTCGATTTCGTACGAATGGAGAAAAGAGAATTCGTGCAATGGGAAGAGCATTAATTGGTGATGATCGATTGATTGTTCCTAGAAACTTGGCTTATATGTATGTTTCTATCCTCTTCTAATCTGCCTCCACGGCAGTGGTCCCCGAAGGGCCAGCGGAGCGTCTTTCATTAATTATTGTATTGATGTTAATATGGATTTGACTCTCACTTAAAAGGTAGCCACTCAGAGGCTGTTATTTCAGTGTTCAGTTCTCGTTTCCGTAGCGATGTAGAAGAGATACGCAGACATGCATCAGTAAGTCAGGTGTTTATGGTTTAATAAGGTAGATATTGACCATAGATGGAACGGATGGTAGTTAGGTTTTGAGTTCTGAGAAATTGAAGTGCCGTTTGGAGGAAAAGATATGTACCTCGTGTAAAGTGTCTGATCTTGATGGGAAAGATAACTTCTTGAGGAATGAGCAGGAGAAAATATCCAGTACTCTAAAGTCAACTTCTCATTACGATTTTAGATCCTCTCGTGGAATTTGAGACTGTGAGAGGGAAGTATTTCTATCCTAACGACATACTGAAAAGCTCATTATTCAATTTCATCATTAAAGCTCAATGAATAATTCACTCTTCCAAACTTTCTATTGCATATTTGAAGTTGGGCTTAAACATCCCATAGTACATTCCAGACCATTCTATTATGTGATCATCACTCGCCTAAATTCCAGCAGTAAACTTCCCCTTTATTATAAGTCATGACTACGTCTTACTCCTTCAAAAAGACACTTGATTGGTTAATTACTGCTCATCAAATAAAGAACTAACTTTCATCGGGGTTTTGTTGCACATCTAATATTGGGCGCGAGTTTATGAACTTGCTTCTCAATTTGAAGTCAAGTGATTTCTTCTTATTTCTAACTATGATTGGTCAATGAAGTGAAGTATTGAAGGTTCTCATAAATTATGTTGCACATCTAGAATTGGGCGCGAGTTCTTGAACCCGTTAGTGAAGAATTTATAGGGGTGAACCCCGTTGACGAGCATAAATTTCTTTGTTGTCACATGCAGGCAGTCAGCTTGATAATGAATGAATTTGGGTACATTTCAGCTGGGAAAAGTTTCTTATCGAGGTCACCTGTGCAATCATTTCATGTACAGCACTACTGGTTTCCTTTCTTGTAGAGATAATATGAGGTAGGGTTACATTTTCTCTCCAACTTTCATTTTAGGTGTGGAAACTATGTACATAAGAATGTACATGAGAAGATAGGTTTCATATCTCGTCTCCATTTACACGTTGGAGTTTAAGTCATTCGAATCTATTTGTGATTTCATGTGACTGAAAATAGATTAAACGTTATATTTCGGGCTTCTCGCTTATCATTCAAAATATTTGATATTTCGGCATTCACTTCATAATCTTTCTACATATACTCATATCTCTGAATCCTGATTGGGTTTCAATATAATTTTCCATACAAACAACATAGTTATCTTTTGAGTATACAAATAAAATAGAATCAAGTAACAAACCCGAAAAGAATGACATTCTAAATCATTTGATTCGGGACGGAGAATAAATATTCACTCGTCCTAACCTAGTTACACAAATCAAGAGAATTCTTTAGTTGTACTAAAAATGAAAAGATCTAGGCCATTACTTCTTTGTAGTACTTTCTACCAGTGATTAACATTCACGTGTCGATATTTCCCCATTTTCTCCATTCCAAATAAAGTATGAGGGGTAGTAGTGGGGCAAACCATACATCTTCAATCCTAAAGCGGGACTTCTGCATTACAACCCAAACGATTAAAATCTCCTTCTTTCGGTTTATCATACATGAAAGTGGATATTCTACCCACAATAAACCTCAACGGAACTACATATTCTAGGTAAATATAAATAAACAATATTTGACAACACGTGGAGTATTTATAACCAAGTCATTATTATAATAATAGAAAGAAGGCAGGAAAGTATACTACGTTACATTTAAAGTTGGACTAAAATTGATTAAAATGTATACAAATGATGTAGTGATCCTTAGAGTGTGAGACTCGATGTGCAACAAACGTGGTTGTAAAGATGAAGTTGTGAAATGTATGCGTGTTTGTGTGAGAGAGGAGAATTTTAATGTATGGTGATGTGGTGTTAAAGAAGGAGGGGTAAAATTTGAGATAAGGTTCAAAAAATGATTCGTGATTGTATTTGTGAGTGTGAGTACTTTGTATATTGAAGACAGCATGTTAAAGTTAATTATTTGTTACTCTTCTCATACTTCGGATACATTGATTATGCATCTCGTACCTAATTCATTCGTACTCGCATATATCCCTTGAAAAATGACCCTCTCAAACTCGGGCTCATAACCAAATCTTTAATTCTTACTAGTAAATTTAAGGAGATGCCCGAAATATAAGATATGCAACAAATAACCTGATGCATCATGCATATTATCAAAGACTAAACCATGGAATGATCCGCAGATTACGATGTGCAACAAAACCAAGTCCTTGGGAAGTACCCGCATACATTTATGGTGGTATGATTAATGAAGTAGTGTAACATTATTGGAAAAGCTCGTGATGTGGATTAATTATCGAGAATTATCGAGAATGTCACTGGTGTGAGCCTTGTCGACCGGAAGAAGTTGTACGAGGGTTAATTTGTAAGGCTATATGTATAACAGTTGATGAACTCGTGAACTCGTGAACTCGTGAACGATTTGTTTGATTAGAAGATTTCTCATGATTGATGTCTTGGATATAGATGGGAAATTCTTCGGCAATTGGATATATTTTCTACTCCCGAGAATTGTAAGCCGATAATTATAAGCCGATAATTTATTTGCTAAATTACAAACAGATTTTATTTGCTACATGGTTCCAATATGCAATAGTAAATTATCATCTGTCTATATTCAATATATTCAACCTCGTGATACTGATTTACTAGAAAGTGATTTTACTTTGGAGATGATTCGTTTCGAATTATCCGACTTGCCCCTATTTAGACGCGATAAATCATTATTCGCTTCCATTTAAAGTTATACGAATGAATTGACTTGATAAATTACTCGGGAAAAAATCATAGAGTATTTCTAAACCTGTGACTCGAAGCTGGAATGATTTTTAATATTATAAATTCGACTATATATTGAAGGTGAGTGGGATTCGAATCAGACGAAAGATAATGGACTTCTATCTCTTTTTAACTTACTTTACCTAAGTACTAGATAATATATCGTGTGAATTAATCTCCTGCCTCAAATCTTGCGTACATTGATGAACGCTACATAATTCCACAAACAATTCATCCATAAACTCGAAATTCAAAGTCCGACCGAGATGATTCTTATTATCACAACAATAATCATTACTTATCTCTCTCCTAACCAGAACCTATGTCATAACAGTACCAATAATAGGACCAATAACAGGATCTTCAATTCCACCATCTCTATACCTCCTTCCTGCTACCCCAATAATATCTTCTCCTCCAACAGCTAAAATACCTAATTTATCCCCCACCATTATATCCCCAATCACTGCTGATTCATCTGCCAAAATCTTGAAAAGTTTCGCCTCATTTCCAGTACTACCATGTAATATTACAGGTAGTTTTGGAATTCTTTCAATCACATCTCTAGTTAAAAATATTATCGAAAGTGAATTTAATGTAGTAGTCCATGTATGATTAAATGCACTACGTATACCTAGATACAATAATGATAATGTAAGGTAGGCGATTAAGATACTGATAATGATAATGACGGATAAAGGTAGGTATGGACGTTTTACTAATTTTCCCATTTCAGTAAATAAGGGATGGGATCGATAGTTTGAATTTTCAGCTACAATTTCCCATGCAGTTTTAGTAGCAAGAAATGTAGAAATTCGAAGACTATTTTCAAGATAATTTGGGTTGGCTGCAAATCGACTGAGATAAGATGCGTAAGATCTGATAATGTTAGTAATTATGTAATAATTAAGTAGGGATTCAATGGTAATTACTCATTCTGATTTATCGATCCAGTAAATTTACTCAACGGCCATTGTATATTAAGTCGTTGATCAATACCACCATATTCATCTGTCATACTACTCCAATCCGGAAATAATGCTAGAGCGGAGCTCAAGAGAGGTCCATGATAATCAAGTGACATTCGCTTTAAAGTATTGTACAGACCAATTTGTGGATCACTTTCGTTGAATATTGTTCGAGGTGTAGATTCACTTAACTGATGTTAGTTTTCATGTCTTACTTGCTGTCAAAAAATACCTACCTCGCAATAGCTCCATAGATAGGGAAATCGGCAGGTAATAAAGGACCAGCGCTATTGTTACTGTATGTTGGAAGATCGAAATACCCAAATGTGGTGTCTGCAGTACACCTATAAATTTAGTCATTGCAACATTCAAATGTATTTTAGTAAATACTTACTTTTGTGTGTAATTTTTCAAAGATTCAATTCCAGTGGGTTCGTCGCCAACATCTTTCATGGTCCAACCAATTTCAAGATATAGTTCTTCCTCAATAGTTTGCAGAGTCCTATTCACTGACCATGGAAAAGTAAATTTATTTCCCGGTACACAGACATTCAAATTTAATCCATTGATCACATACCCAGTGTATTCACTTGTCATGGTATTATTTACAGTAGTTAAATTGATGGAGGTAGTCCATGGTGAAGGACCTGGACACACTGTTGGAAACTTTCGTTGTGGAATGATGAAACATGTAATGGATGTGTTCATTCGAAGACCAGTCGAGTTATACATACCATTGTTATAAGTATTATTTTGAATCGCATACCAAGATGTTGAAGGATCTGATAATCTTTGTTGGAGACCTGCTGAGATATCGGCAGATGGACGTCCAATTGAATATGTGATGGAGGAGTCTGATGAATTCCATAAATTTGGTTGGTAATCGTTTGGATTGGTGTCAACCAAAGCTGTACTAAGAGCTCCTTGATATCCAAATGAAGTATATAAATCGTAAAGAATGTATTCTCCGTTGAGTAGTGGATAATTATAATGATACATATTAAGAAAATAATCTTGAGATGGATTTTGAGGATTCGGTACATAGATATCAAGAATTTGAAGAAACCCTTGTTGAAGGGGGTAAATCAAAATCGCTGAAAGGTTTATTAAATCTTCTCAATCTTATCATCAAGAAGGAAGTGCTTACCAACTATACAAAGGCTAAAAGCATATAATAAATATCCTGATTTAATAGATTTCCTATCTTTCTTAATCAAGTACTTCCAAATAGCTGGAATACTAAGCCAAGTTTCATCCGCAAGAGCAAGTATTTGACTTAATGTGTATCCTGGTTTGGAATTTCGACGTTGTGTAAGAATAACAGCAGCTCTTGAGAGAATAGTTGAAACAACAATTATTACAAAGAGTGAACAAATCGTAATCAATACTTGGAAAGTTTTTAACCATCCTTCGTTCCATTTAAAATCATATTTCCTGGTCGCAGCCGTAATTTCGTATGAATAACTCGAACCAAAAGGTTTATAACATGTATAAACGAGACCCTATCAATTACATTCAATTATGAGATATTTCAATTGGAGTACTTGACTTGGAGAACTCACCATCCATTGTAATAAAATCAAAGTCGAAAAAATTAATGACAACCAAAACCCACCCCAATTCCTTACCAAAGGATAACTTTTGACTTGCGAGATTTCTGGAGAAATTGTATATGCAGGAGGATTTTCATGATGAAGGGATGTAGTAGAGTTATGATCAAATCCATTCAAGGTGCGATCGGATATCTGAATACCAGTGTTGGGGTGTAAAATTGAAGATGGCTCTCGAGTTGATGAATTCGTATTATCTTGATCTCTATCAAAGCTTCTCCTATTATTCCCCATAGAAGAAACAGGAGAAGTAGAATGAACTTCTCTTTCAGGAAGAGAACTTAATTCATATTGAAGATTTGCCATGATTAATTTTCTGTGACGAAAATGATTTGAGGATTATTTCCATCTATTAAAGAATAATGAGCTCTAGCAAATTGTTTGATTGTGTTGGAAGGAAAAAAGTTAAAAAGCTGAACATTATCCTGGAGATGTAAATTTCTTCACACAGCCTTGAAACCAGCCTTGAAAACTAGCCTCAAATCTTGTTTTCATGACGGATCAAACCCTTTTTGAAATAGCTTACGGCACAGGTGTAGTAACAGCAACGCAATCATGGTTATCATGATCTATGAATTTATCCGTGATCCTTGAATCGGCTTACAGGAGAATTTCTTCAATGATTATTGACTCGCTAACTTCGTCAAGGTACCTCCAGGGCTTGTTACACAGCCAGGGGGACTATTATTCTAAAGGTTTACTTTACTACATGATAACAATTAATTGCTTGATTGGATAAGAATTTGAAATTATTGTCAGAACTTTGCTCGTTCTTTTAGGCTGTTGGAAATATTCTAATCTACAAGCAAAGATGTCATAAAAATCGAGATTTTGCTGGTTATTTTCCCTCTCGGTATGTGCCTCCCTCTCCGCAAATGAAGTTTTAATATATGTATATGTTTTACAGAATCATGTTGAAAATTGATATACGTATTAATCCTTAGAGCTGGAAAAGTATGAATGATATACGTATCCATCAACCCAGTATGAAGAGATAGATCATGTATGCTAAACTCGAATCTCACGTAAGACATTGGTTTCCAAATGAGCCGCATGAAGTCTCACCAACGGAATATAAATTCTCCGAAATCATGACTTGTCACGACATCTCCCGTAAAATCGGGGTTTGATGGCTTCAATCATTAAGCGCGAGGGGTATGGATTAAACATATGGATTTTGAAATCAAGTGAAAGAAAACCTTAGACTAGATGAGAGAGTGTAATATAAAATGCAAAGAATAATATGCTTGTTTTCAATTGAATTATCGATTCATTCATCTGCTCATCTCCTGGAGCATCGAACTTTTATAGTGAGGTGGGGTACAGATGACTACCAATGTAACCAAAGGTCTTCAACTCGACCTTCCAAATTACCTAGTATTCACAACTGAACATAAAAGATCAGTATCAATAATAAATCTTAGAATGAATGATAAAAACTCACATCACCACAAACATATTCAGCATAACACTCAGTCCATTCGTTGGGTTTGAAAAGTACCAGTCTTTCTTGCTTATAACAATTTTTTACCCCAACAAAATCCGGTGATACAACACTACCAATGATATCTCCAACAAGTGCCTGTGGAGCATCATAACCAATTTCGATTGTAACAGTGAATGGATCTACGGGTACTGTGACTGTCCATGAATTATCATGCCATTCGACTGTTTCGTATAAATTGATAGAGGCAAATGAATCGGGTGGTGAATGGGGTTGGACAGTTGATAAAGATGAATAGTATGAAATTTCAGAATAGGAAGATTGAGTAAGAGTATCGTAACAATCAGTAGGGTAATAAACTTCTAAAGTATCTCTAGTTGAGAGTAGAGCTGTAGAATTGGAAATAGAGAATGTAAAGAAAGATAGTAAAAGCAAGTGAAAATTGATGGATTTTGAGGAAAGCATTTTGATAGAAGATATTAAGAAATGACTAACAAGGGATTTTCAAGATATATTTTGTAGGTATTTTAAACCATATATCGTAGAGAAATAGATAGCTTTATGGAAGAACTCCAGCTGTATCCGGACGGGATGATATTAGACTTGGACTATCATTGAATCGATATGAAATTCGTAAACCAAGGCTGATGCCTGCTTGGCATTCAATATGTATTGAACCTGAATGGTAACGATTGAATTTCACTATGAATCAATAGTACAATAACACTTGATCAAAGTACGATGAGGCTTTTCCAAGAATCCTTTCAGGTGTAGGCTAACGATCAACTGTGGGCCAACGATCAACTGTGGAGGATTTGAAGATTATGATTGAGCTTGTAGCTTCCTGTCTCCGTGTACTTATAATAATGTTGAGAAATTCGGCTAATAGCGCATAATTCGGTTCTGTAAACAGTTTTCAGAATAGATGAGACGAGTTACCGCATCAGAAATATTACAAATTCAAACGGAGAATAATCATTCCCAGGTCGACCCTCGGTATCAGTTGTTCACCCCCACTAAGCAATGAATAAACGAAAGAAAACGAACTCAAATTTAGAACACGAGGGAATGATTGGAATTGAATAATCTTTATTCAGCTTCCTTAAATGAAGACTCATGAAGTAATGAAGTCAAATTAGAGTTTATACTTCCGAACTTAGCATTAAATCTCTCCACTCATATTCGACTAATCATACTCAACTAATCATACTCGATTACTCATACTCATGTTCAACTACTCTTACTAAACAACTCATACTCATACTCATGTTCAACTACTCTTACTAAACAACTCATACTCAACTACTCTAATAAATTCAAGACCTCAACTATAGCATTGGCCAAATTTCCAGTCTCCCATATTTTGTTGTGAGTTCCTTTCAAATGATTTTTGAGATTTTTCACCATTACTCCTCCATTAATACCATGAACATTCTTCATCATAACATCGATTTGTATCTCATCAACCAACTCATCATCTGATGAAGTAGCAAAAGCAAGAATCTTTCCACTCTTTTCAAATTCCTCAAAATTGGAAAATTTCGCTGGTGAAACTTCATCCCAAAGTTTTTCGTCAGACCCGAATGCTTGAGTGAGAAACTCATTGTATGCAGGATGAGGATGTGTTTCACGAAGTAATCTTAAATCGTAGATTCCAGCTACTCCAAGAATATATCGTGGGAGTTTGAAATTCAATTGCTCATCTGATATACCACAAGAATGTAAATATTCTTTTCCCCTCGAGATTTGCATTGCTAGTGTTGCACCACATGAATGACCAAGGAGTAAATATTGATCTCCGATTGAGTGCTTAGATTGTAAATAAGATAGTGCAGAACATATATCTTGTAGATGATCAGGATGCTTAGCATTGCGATATTCGTGTCTCGGAACTGATGAAGAATCTTGAGGAAATGATGGATGAGATGATAGACGATAATTGATGCTTGCAAAGGACGCAATCTTGGATTCAACGGATGAATCCACAAGATTATTGATCGTTGGAATGAAAGAAGAGGATGTTACAAGTGGATCACGCCACGCTCCCCCATGAATGTAACTGAAAAGATGTTAGAATGATGAGATGGTGTAAATCACGTGATATGCACATAAAGTGTGACGTCGGGAGTTTTTACATTACCCAAATCTTGGATGGAGTTGTGAAAGGTTCTCCAACGGCTGCCGTGAGAGACGTATCATCTTTGCTGTGTCTCGAAAAGATACTCAAAGTTTGCAAGTCATGCTCTTGAGCGTATTTGACATCTTCTCTTCGAAAGTCAACATGAGCATTGACTGATGGATCATTTAGATTAGTCATTTTGACTTTTGAGTTTTTGATCATAAAACGTGGTGATGTGAATTTGGGAATGTCATCAAAAATCAAGGCAAGACATCACCAATAATAAAGCTGTAATGTCGGAAAGTGTATTATCCTAGCATAGATTACGGGAATCGACTTGATAGTCGGTAACACGCTAACGGATCGGAAGCGGAATGTCTTACATAAGTCATGATAAAGTTCTAGTATTCCAACAATTCGTCAATTACTCCGTAATCCCATCTTCAAAAAGTCAAACTATTTACACAACACGGAAGCGGATGCGGAAATCATTCAGCTTAGATGTATTGTATCTACGAATCATTCCTATCTCGACGATAAGTAAGTGAGGGGTTTCATCCTAATGCAAGATGTTGCAGACTCTGCGTTTAACCAATTTGGAACTGCACCAGCTAGATCTATCCAAGGACTGTGGTGATGCAATAGAGAAGTTATAAAGAGAGTCAAGGTAAAACACTCTTACGTTTTCATTTCTGGTCAAGTAAAGCTTTCATCTTTCATCTTTTCATTTAATTTCAATCGTTTGATTTCAAACATTTCAATATCTGTGAATTTATTGTGTCGAGATTCCGTATCGTCCATCTTACAGTTTTCAATATTCGCCCCGATATTAGCTCAATAGCTCAACAGCTCTAGCTCAATAGCTCAATAGCTCAACAGCTCTAGCTCAATAGCTCAACAGCTCAATGGAGAATTCCTGGAGAGAATTGAATATTGGTGTGATTGGTGGTGGTATAGGTATGCATAATCCCCTTCGGAATTGTTTACAAAAATTAACTAATCTGATTAAATAGGTGGTCTCGCTGCTGCCACAAGTTTACGACAAGCCGGACATCGAGTCACAATATATGAACGAGCAGATTTCGCTGGAGAAGTTGGTGCTTCTATATCTTGTGCGGCAAATGGCACAAAGTGGCTAGAACAATGGGGTGTCAATATCTCAATTGGACGACCTGTGGTTCTAGAAAAACTTATATCGCATGATTGGAAAACTGGAGAGGTTCAAAATGTATATGATCTGGCCGACTACAAGAGTAGATGGGGTTACGTTTATAATATGTTTCACAGAATCAATATGCATGAGATGTTGATGGATTCTGCGACTGGATCAAATCATTCCGGCATACCAGCAATCCTAAAATGCAATCACAAATGCGCCGAGATCGATCATGAACAAGGTGTTGCTACTTTTGAGAATGGTCTAAAAGTCAAACATGATTTGATTATTGGCGCAGATGGTATTGGATCACAAGTACGAAAAACTCTAGGAATTGTGCCGGATCGAGAATTATCTACATCTACATGTTTACATTGTATTATCGAAACGAAAGATGCAAGGAGGTTAGGACTTCGAGATCTATCACCGAATAGTGCTATCGAATTTTGGGGTGGGCAAGGAATTCACAAGATTGTATTCTCACCATGTCGAGATGGAGAAGTTCACTCATTCTATTGTTTCTTTCCAACAAACGAAAGTCCTCATGCTGGTGAAGGTTGGAATATTAATCTTACCGTTGAAGATATTCTCAGACCATTTCCTGACCTTGACCCGGAACTTCTTGCATTATTCAAGAACTCAACTGACGTCAAACCATGGAGATTATTTGTTCATCAACCATATCCATATTGGCAAAAGGGTTCTACTTGTATTCTTGGTGATGCAGCACATCCTATGCTTCCAGATCAAAGTCAAGGAGCATGTCAAGCTTTAGAAGATGCAGCTGCATTGGGTATAATTTTTGGAAGGAAATATAGATTTGCAAATTCAAAAGCAACCATTAGCGAGGGGTTAAAGGTATATGAACAAATTCGTAAGCCTAGAGCTTCTCGGGTACAAGCGGCTAGTGCTCGTGCTAGGGTAAATATCAATGAACGGATCGGATTTTCATCGAATACCAACAACCCTAATTACAAAGTATTGGATGAGAAGAAGAAATTAACAATCGAGGAGATGAATGAATATGATATGGATTTGGATATTGAGAGAAATGTTTCGGGTACACAACTAGAAGTCGAGATGAGGGCGAGCTTATAAAATTTAGTACTTGCTGTTTATGGGATTTGGGGGACATCAAGGAGTACATTGAGGGTACAGTGGGGGTATATTGAGGGTATATTGAGGGGTACATTGGGGGTATATTGAGGGGTACATTGTGAAGTACATCGAGGAGTACATCGAGGAGTACATCGAGGAGTACATCGAGGGATACATTGTGGAGTACATCAAGAAGTGCTTTGATTTCTCAACACCCTAGATGGTATACCTTTCATTATATTAAACAAAATTATAATAGCTTCATGATCTAATTCAGATTGAAATCATTCATATCAGTATTGAACATCTTATGACCAAACCAATTTGTATTGAATAAAACATTCCTAACCACTCGGGTAGAAAAGGAGAATGCTCCGAATAATATCCGTTCTCCGCCGGGAACCCCTGCTCCTTCATCTGACCCAAATCTGGTTAGTAACATAATTATGACTACTACTAGTGCATTAATTGCACTGACTTCTTTATCAATAAACTAACTTTTATCCCACTCACGCATTTCAATTGATAAACAAACACCATGATAGATGAACGATCTCAATCTTTTTGCACATTTCATCGAAAGTGCTTCAATGTCAGAACGTCCAGCAAAACGTATTCGCCAAGCATGTGAGCCATGTCGGTATGTAATAGTTCTTTCCATTTGGATTAAGGGATGACCGGTATGATAAGTGGGGAATCAAAGAACATGAATATAAAATTGTTTTGACTGATGATTAACTTGGAATAGGCGCAAGAAAACGAGATGTCCAGGTGAAAAACCAATATGCTCACATTGTGCGAGATTAAGACAAAATTGTTATTATGCCGATGATGGTTTAAATCATGTCAATGAGAGAACCTCGATTGAGAGAACTCCATTACCGACACCAACTCGAATACCAGAGAAAAGTCATGTGAGATCATCAAATGATATAAACTTGGTAAGTCATAAATGTAGGACTTTGATTATGAAATCATCGCTTATAAATTTTATTAGGAAGATAGATTGAAGTCAGTTGAGGCTCAACTTGCAGAGGTCCTTTCAAATCAAGTATCCATGAGTAGGAGTGCATCAAGACATATGTCAAACTCCCCTGTTTTATCAGAATTGGGACAGACAATGAGGACACCAAATATTTTTAGGCTTTCCAGTAGGTGAGATATTTCAATGCAATGATTTATACGATCATTAAATTGACAAATTAAAGCAAACTTCCACCATATGAGGCAGTCATAAGTATTGCAAAAACTTACTTACTATACTGCGATTGTCAACCACTTCCTGTATTTTGTCGGAAGAGATTTGTTGAAACGATCAACGACCGTGATCCAGAAGTAATTTTCTCTATCCTAGCTTTGGCAATACGCTTCTCAGATGATGATATCTTTCGGGATAATCAATCTGAACTCATCACGGGATATGTAGAGGCAGCTCAATCAATTATCTCGGCCAGAATATTTGGAGGTCGAGTTGAACTCTCAACACTACAATCTTTATGCCTTCTTAGTTTAGTAGACTTCACTAGTATGTATCATACATCCAAAAAATACCACACCGCTGACACTTTTCAGATGGAAATACACGACAAGCAAGTGTACATAGTAGTCTAGCCATGAGTTTAGCCCATAATGCTGGTCTCACAACTGAAACTCATGCTCCTCTATCCGATTCGCTACGTGAAGAACGCCGACGATGTTTTTGGAGTTTATTCCTCCTCAAAAGATTACACGGAGCAGAGTTTAGTGTTATAGATTTTGCAGGTGAAGATAAATTTCCGTGGTATCCAGAAACCACTGGTAAACCATTAAATCATGGCCAATTTACGAATGGAGAAACTCCCGGCCTTTCATCTCCAGAGTTTGCTATATCTGATACTCAAGATAAAGGTGTCGTTGCTTATGCCATTCAACTTAGTGAAGTGTGGTTTAAGATTACCCGGTACGCGAGGAGACGTGGAAATCCAAGTACCTTACCCCCTTGGTCTCCTCAATCAGACTACGCATTAATTATGGCTCAACAAATGGACTTTGAAACCCGTACCTCACAAATTCATCGCTTCAAATCAGCCAAATTCTCTCAAAGAACCTCGGAAGAATTACATGCCAATCGAGATTATTGGGGTCCTTGGTTATTTATTCAATTTTTATATCACACAAATCTTTGCCTATTAAATAATCCACTTTTGTTATCACTTCGACTAAAACATCTCAAATCTAACATTCCAGAAATCTTCTTACAACATATTTCAGATTTGATCTCATCACATGCTAGTTGGGTCATCAGGTATATTGATATGTTGGAAGTTAAATCTTTCAAAGTCTCTGATCCTTTTCTTGCTCATTGTGTAGCGATCATTGCAACAATATATTTACAAGAATGTTTCGCCGAGGATCCAATTGTACGACAAGAAAAACGAGACAACTTTGATAAGTGTTTGAAATTTATACGAGATTTTAAAGAGTGGCCTCACGTTGCTCGAATGGTAAGTTGATTTATCCTTGAGAATTTTGTTTTATTTTGTACTGACAATAATAACTCAGGCGGAAAAACTTCAACGTCTTTGTGATACAGTTTCATCCACTTATACAAATTCTGATGCTCCACCACAAACTCCTAATCGTAGTCTTCTCATTGACTTGGGTCAATTTTGGGAAATTCTAGAATACTCTTCCTCGAGTGAAATCCCCGCATTGGCTCGTCGTCTTTTCGGACCATCATTATATTCGGCTTCAATTCCTACTACTCATGAAATAAGTCATGCTTCATCACTACCAGAACCTACTAGAGTTGATAGACAAGATTTTGAGGGATCTGGTCCGAATTCTGTTAATACTAGTGTGGTGAATCTCGGAAATGGAACGACAGATCAAGAACAAGAACAAGAACAAGAATTTGTTCAACCACCATTTCATTATTCTGATGATGAGTTGGCAGTTTTGGCGGAAAGTTTTTTTCATCAAAAGGGTGATGGAATGGGTCATATGGAGGATTGGTGGAGTACTGGGAATTTTAGTTGATTCTTTTGCTTTATTATGTCGGAAGTAGCTTACGGGGACCATACATGAGGTTTTCACTTGTAAATAATTTGGCAAATGATAGAGATATTTATGAAAATCTGCTTCGGTGTTTGTATGTGAGCAGTATATATTAATTGGATTGAGTATCATGATTCTTTTAATACTGAAACCTTGAAGGTAGGGGTGACTGCGTGTTTGGTGGTAAAATACGGCATTCTTAAAATATTAGGCAGGAACGACAAAGAGATGTGGAATCCGTAGTAACGAATTCAGAACTACTCGCACACTGATAGATCAATCACCATGAAATTCATCCTCTCGGTATTGGAAAAATGTGCCTGTAAAGATCTTTAGATGGTTGGTAAGTCGGAAGCAGTGTACACAAATAAATTCGCAGTAGCAGGCTTCGATTTTCAGTACTGCCTGTCATTCAATGACTTGACTAGAATAATTCATTGTTCTAAAGGTAACTAATGAGTTGTTCACAATTCATTATTGTAAACAAAGGAAACTTACTCAACTTTTGAAGATACTTTGAAGAAATATCAAACAAAGCTCATTCTGATGGAGAACGACATTGGAACCAAGACCTTGTTCGGCTTACATAAGTCTGGTGTTTTACAATTATTCTTAAAAAATCATCCTCATCTATTTGACTATCTCTACACTACACTACAATACACTACACTACTCAAGTAACTAAATCAGATATTTCAGACTTCAGCTTACGAGAACTAGAAATCACTTTCGAGATGGATTCTCAAGATCAATCTTCCGATCAAGCTCCGGCTCAAGATCAATCATCTAATGGTCAAGCTTCTACTCAAGATCAATCATCTAATATTCAAGCTCCTGCCCAAAATCAATCTCCTGATAATCGACCCCCAGTTAAGTTTACACTCTTCCCACAACTTCCCGTAGATATACGAGTCACGATCTGGAAGGCCACACTAATTCCTCGTTTATTGAGTAGACGGTACTTGAGCGCTAACAGTAGCCAACCCTTAAATCCCATTTACGTTCCTTCTTTACCTGGTGTTAATGCAGAGGCCAGAGGTGAAGCGCTAAGAGTTTACCTAAACATAGCGATTTCGCCCGAGCATCTTCATAATCTAAGACTTTCCAGGAAGATTTCTAATCCGAAAGGGGATCGAATCACAGTTTTCTTCAATCCTGAAATCGACGTAGTATTCGATGATAGCCTTCGTTGTGATGTTTACCCAATGTCTAACAATGATCAATTCAATGCTAACACGCCAAGCAGAAGTCCACTACTCATAAACCCTGACTTTGTCAAGAAGATTCAAGTATCTACCAATGTTTTCTTGAATTCTTTCTGGAACTGGGAGCATACTTCATGGAACTGGAGATATAATTACTACGCGTTTGAGGAAATGAATCTCGATGTCTACGGACCACTTGTAAATCGCATGGGGTTCACATACTTGCATTTCAACAACTTGAATGAGTTCATTGTTCAGGATTTTGATTGTGCTTTTCCACATCGGCTTGACTCTCCGGATATGAGGGCTAGATGTAGAGAATTTTTGGGCACCATCTTCAAGGCCGAAACAACTCGCGAGTCGAAAGCTCACATCAAAGTCTCAATTCCAAAAATCGTTATCCGTCAAGGTGCAAAGGTAGGCATTTGTGATCATTGTATTGTCCTATTCACTCCATGGACCAAGTGGCCATTGGAGCAGCCATTCACATCCTACTAGTAGTCCGACGTTTAAAAGGTTGAGAACGGAGTACGAAGCAGTCAGTAGGGATAAGTGTCGCTGGCGATGACATCCACTAGGTGTTGGGATTTTTCCTTTTCTCGCGATTTCCATTTCAAGTACTTCCTTGAATTTCACAGTCAATCCAAAATCTACTCAAAACCCCCAAATAATATAAAATATATAAGTTTTCTCAAATAAACCCATGTGTCTTCAATATATGTCAAGCTCCAAGTGAAATAAATATGCAATTCAAAGATAATCAAGATATTCATTCCTCACAAACTTTGGTTTGAGTAGTATCAATGATGTACCAAAATTATCACCCAGAAAAACCCAATACTCTAGCAACTTCTCGTATGAATTCTTACATGTTGAAAGTAATTATTCATGAATTTATTACACTTCCTCTTATGTCCGACTAACTATTCATTTCCATCTCATTATGTCCGGATTCAATGTTATTCGGATCGTCACTAGTCGACCGAAATTCCGAGGCCCCTCTATTCTTAACCGAACCATGTGGATCATTCTTCTTACCTTGAAATCGACATCTCATTCTTGATATTATAAATCAAGGTGATTTGAATAAAGTTCTAGACTTCTTCTTTAAACTTTAAATCGACATCATATCTCTTGTATATAAGTTCCATCTTTCGTACAATTCCCTTTTATATATCTATCCATTCCTATTTCTACCCCGCATTACATTCGAACCTTAAACCTTAAACCCAACAAAATGACAGACAATACACCCACATTTCACCACCTCAATGTAAGTTTTAATCACTCCAATAATTCAATGAAACCTATTCACATACTAATAATCAAAGGACTCACAATCTCAACGAATCTTCTGGCTTCTAGAAGAACTTTCCATCCCCTACAATCTCCAACTCCATACCCGTAATCCCATCACCGATCCAAAGGCTCCTTTACTCGCACCTCCATCTCTTCAAGCAACCGGTCATTACGGAAAAGCTCCTTTACTCATCACCGGTCCCAAAGATGGAAATCGTTATATCCCCGAATCACTCGCCATAGCCACTTACCTTATCCGTACTTTCGATTCCGCGGATGCCTTTGGTCTCCGTAATGGTGATTGGATCCGTGATGAAATGCTCATTTCTATTACCTTGACTGATCTAGGAAGAGCAACAAATATAATGTTGATGCTTGATTTCAATGCTATAGCTAATGGAGCTGGACCTATGGGAAAACGATTCGATGGACCTGCTTTGAGGAAAGTATTAGGGGATTTGGAAAAAGAGTTAAAGGAAGGTCCTGAAGGAGGATTTTTCATGGGGAAGAATCCCGGAAGAGCGGATATTATATTGGAGTTTCCAATGGCGTTAATTAAACAGAGAGGATGGGTAGATTTGGAGAAGGAGTTTCCGGCTTTGGATGAATGGTTAAAGAGATGTTATGAGAGACCTGCTTGGAAGAGGAGTATTGAGAAAGGAAATGGGTATGATTTTACTACATTTCCACAAAAGGCACATTTGCAAGCGCATTTGTAGATAAATTGGTTTACTGTAAAGTATGAAAGGCCTTTGGTTTATTTTTCATGTGTTATGTGTCACATGTATATCACGTGGTGAACCTCTATATTCATTTTCGGAATTGTATGGTCTAGATTCTGCTCAGATGTAAATGTAGGATTTTGGAGATATTTGGCATTGAAAGAAGACCGATGATTATTTCCGACGTTCAAATTCATAATCAAAGATGGTCAATCTTTCCAAGTATAATTTTGATGAGTATTTATAATTCTTTTCTGGTTTGACATTCCGGGCTGTAGTCTCATAATGAGAAATCCATGGTTTCAATAATCTTTCTCATATAAACAATACACCACTTTATGTACTAGCTGGAGGTTTGTAACATAGTTGATCAGACCTATCAGAATATTGGAAATCTCCGTCCCTGACAAATAGTCCAATCCACCAGTGGGTGCATGGATTGAGAGGATACTTCCCAATTTCGATATTTTTAACAAATTCATTCTTCAATTATTTGATATTAGAATTCATATTTTGATTGTTTCATCTCTAATCAATAATTGTAACAATTCCAAAAACAAATAATTAGATATATCAAGAGATAATCACAAATCCAATTTTGTAGTACCCCATCAGTCTGTTTACCCACTGGTGGACCAATTCATAATCAATACCTCATGCTGCCAATTTCTCATACTCTACACTAGCATAAACAAAAGGTCCAGCACCCTTCAAATCATTCTCATCAAGGGCAATCGAGGTATAGTACTATTCAAAAGTTAGTCAAATTTCAATATCAATTCACAAACAAGACAAACCTCAAATGTAGCATTTGATCCCAAACTTCCTACCACAACCGTTCCTTCCCAATTAACAGTACCATTCGTTCTATTGAAAGCAACAAATGTTTCCGCAAGATATTTATAACCCTTCTTCATTGGTGCAATATATTCACTTCCAAGATATCCCTTTCTAACACCCTTCAAAATTGCATAAATGAACATTGCTGAACCACTAGATTCGATATAATTTCGTGGTTTTCCTGGATATGGTTCATTCATAACTAACCACCAACCACCTGTTTTATCCTGTGCAGCAGCTACACCTGCCGATGCAGTAATGAACCAATCAAGAAGCTTTGCATGTCCTTCATGTGATTTAGGAAAGTAATCGAGAACATCGACGAGAGCCATTAAATACCATCCCAATGCTCGATCCCATACATTAGGTGATGCTCCTGTTATGGGATCAGCCCATACTTGAGTTTTACTTTCATCATAACCATGAACGATAAGATTGGTGGTATGATTGCGACAATGTTCTTCAATAAGTGAATATTGCAATAGGATATCATCCCAAGCAGTAACATTTGCGGCATCAAAGTAGGATGTCCATTGAGCATAAAAGACATCAGCCATGAAAATACCATCCAACCACATTTGATTTGGATATGTAGGTGCACGATGCCAGAATCCTCCAGATGCAGTTCGTGGATTGTAGTTGAATTGTTGGCGTAATTTGTCGGCGGCAACTTTATATCTTGTTTCGTTGGTTCGAGCCCATGTGTCGAGGATGATGGTTCCAATTCGAATATCATCAAGGGAAGCTGGGTAGGATGGATAACCGAGAATTGATCCATTTGCAGATACAGCAGTATCCATTTGTGATTTTAGCCAATTAATGTATGTTGCGTTCCCGGTGGCATTGTATGCCAGTTCAACACCTCGATAGAAGACTGCTTGAGCATATTGGGCCGTTTTGGGCACTCCCCTTTGAATGAATGAATCAGAAACCAAGGTAGAATACTTGATAGAAGCATCTTCTGCCCTTGAACTAATTACACTTGCTACAGATGCGGATGCATATGCGAAAAGAAGAGAGTACCGCATCTTGATGTGATTATGAGGCCTGATGAAGAATAAGAAATGGAAAAGAGATAGGATCTTAGCAACTTATATAGTATCGGCATATTCACACATCATCATCGAATATATTCTTATGCAAAGATTTACATTGTGCTTATTCACATGTAATCAAGGAACAGGAGATCATTGAGGGGTATAGAGATAATTAAGTCTTGGCCTTTACATTCGTCGGTTCAGGGTTATGCCGAGAAATGAAATTCGTACTCCTCAGGGTTACTTGCACTTTCATTCGAAGATAAGATCTACTATGATCAGACTTGGTGACTTGATGAGGAGAATTCTCCAGCGTACGTGGGGTGTGGGGACCCCGGACGTATTAACCTAGTGGAACGCGGAGAAATGGCTAGATGAAGAACGTGTTAACCGGAAGGATCGAACCGTCAAAATCGATACATATTCTCATGCAGCTTGAATGATGATTTAACAAAGACATCAAAAGGAGGAACATACACAATCTGCAATACAACAAAAACATATTGTTGGGCATATCAGATCTACCTAAAACTCTAGGACTGATATACCCCAAGAACTCTTGACAACCAATATACCTGCTGGAGTAAGGCCATACCCAATGTTTGTACACCGTATGTTTGTATGTTTATGTGAGTTTTGTGGTCGTCAGACCTAGACTACAAACTCAAGAAAGTCAAATATACGGAATCAGACCTAAGCCACGACTTTGAAAGAATCATATATATAACACCAGAGCTTGGCCGAACATCAATTCATACTAAGAGTGGTGGACGAACTTCAACAGAACATTGCAGCCAAGAAAAAGGTAAGATGAGAGTGGGTGGAGTGGGTAAGTTGATGGAAGAAACATCAGCACTCTTGTCCCAATATGATAGATTCTCTTGGTTCATTTCCAATTGTTTCGATCGAGATAGTCCATGATAAGTAACTGTTATTCCAAAAGCTTGGAAAAGTGCCTATCAAGTACTCTTTCATAGAGTTGTTTCCGATAGAACAAAAACGCCAATATTTTCCCGTTATGTATACAATCGGTCAAATCTATCAACCCCATCCCACTGAGAATCCCCAAGAGCCATCAAATGTTTCATCCTCACCCTTCAATGGTCGTAAACATCCCAAGTCCCACGACTTATCTTTCATTTTCTGCAAACAGTGAAATCGTGGGACTTGATTTGGGGCGTAGAATCTTAGTAGCATCTCCATATCTTCTTCGTTCATCGCATGTAGGTCTTCTAAACTATAAGCGTCGCTAACTTTGATCATCCTGCTTGTTATAAGTATGGTGGCAAAATCATCAACCAAAAATGCTTACCATGCCATCCTCTTTGGTCCTTCTTCTGGTCCTGGTGCAACCTTCCTGAGCATCTGCCTTAATTTCCCAATCTTTTCTATCCCTTCTCCAATTTTGTCTGGTAAATTCGAAGCAATTTGTCTCCTTACAATATTGGCAAATCGTGGACCTTTTCCATTTGTGCTAACCATAATTTGTAAAGGACCATCTCGATGAACACTTCCAAAGTAGAAGTCACATTCAGGGGGTACATCTGCAATGTTCGCTGCTATTTTCCTTTCCTTACATAACTTCCATATCTGTGAAGATGCTTCCGGGTCATCGACGGCAGTCAATACCATGTCAACATTGTCGAGATCGGATGGTTCAAACTTTCTATCCACAAAGTCGACTTGTCCCTCTTGTACTCGATATGCGACTTCTGGGTTTAGACCTTCTCGAGGTGATACAACAGTGACCTTTGCATCTGCATTTAAAACGTTCAAGATTCGACCTGCTGCGACCTTTCAACTGGTTAGCACAGAAGAATGATGATGGAAAGGAGATTTTACCTCTCCGCCTCCAACTACTAATACTCGTTTATTCTTGATTTGCCATGCCAGTATCAATGATCCGCCACCCTCAACTTTTGGAAAATTTTCTTCACCCATCGGTATTGACATTGAAAGATTGGATGTTGTGCATAATAACCAATTCTTTATTGGATATATTTCTGTGCTTTATTGTAAATGTGAATGCTTATCGTTGATGACATTTCCGATAAGCAAATGGAATTCGGTACAGTACTGATAAGGCACAGCCAGAGAGCGAGAGAGCTTCGCTTACTCAAGACATTCGAAACCACCGTCACAGAATGAACAAGGCGGAGGGAAAGCCTTGAAGACAGAGAACCTTTAAATAAATCAATGTCTTGAATTGGTGAGGATCCGAGGTAAAATCCCTCACAGTTTTGATATCTTTACAATCATGTCCAGCAGAAAGCTGGGAGGTGGGAGGATTTTGGGTAGTGGGAAGTCATTGGCACCTCCTGCCCCTCCAGCGCAACAACGAAGTTCCAGTTTCATTACCCCTTCCGAAAGTACTCTCTCGTTAAGTTCGACTCATTCGATATCTCCTCTTGCGACTTCGCCTTTACCAAATGAGAGTCAGGATTTAAGGTCGAGAGTTTCGCTGGAAAATGGTCGCTCATCAAGTGTCACCGCTGTGACCTCGAAGCTCCTATGTCCAATATGTAGTGAAGAAATGGTAGGCTAGCCCCTTGATATGTTGTAATGTGAGAGCAATAATAATGTTTGGCAGATGACTTTATTGCAATTAAACCGGTATGCCTCTTGTATTTCGAAAGTTGGAAAAGAAACTTACTCTCAATAGACATCTCGATGATAATCACCAAGAACTTCCAGAGGTAGAACAAGATGAAGTGAAGAATTGGTTCGACAAACAGGTTATTAAGGCAAAGAAGTTTCAACCATTGGCAGTAATAAATCAAAAACTCAAGGGACTTGATGTATTCGAATCAAACGATGTACCAACATCATCGACTCCCATACCGAATACACTTTCTGGAAATCGCATGTCAACCCCCGAGCCAACAAGGACAGATCCGGACGAAGTAATTACAAGAACACATTGGCAGAAATCAGGATTCAATGATATATGTACAGAACCGATTTGCGGGAAGAGGCTTGGTGCTGTCAATGGAAGTGTCAATTGTAGGAAATGTGGTCTTCTATTCTGTGAGGATCACACGATGTACCAAATCAAACTCTCAAGGTCGGCACAACATGAACCTGTAAGGGGATTATGGTGTAGAGTTTGCGAAACTTGTTTCAAGTCAAGAGAAGGATACAATGATCATAACGGTTATCTGCGAGATCATACAAACGACTTTATGGCAATGAGAAGGAAGCATGTGGATAAAGCGTATTTGGAGATCTCGAGGTTAGAGAAACGACTCACCAAATTAACTCAACTACTTGCGAATCCACCCGAAGATCTGGCCAGTAATGGGACATTATTATCTTTAGCAGGGCAGAAGAATCCGCGCAAAATACTTGAACAGTCAGTGGTAACTTGGGAGGAGGATGCCAAGGTTCCAAAATGTCCTTTTTGTCAACAAGAATTTGGTTCATGGTCATTTCGACGGCATCACTGTCGATTATGTGGACGAGTTGTCTGCTCAGATCCTAGAACTGGATGTTCCTCTGAGATTGGATTAAACGTCACAGCACGTAAGTTTTTGTCTTCTTTGATATTCTCAACATGTCCCTATCTTTTCAGTGTCATTCATTGACATATTCCAGTGACTGACATTCAGTCAGAAAAACATTCCGAGAATATTAGTCTCGATATACGAATGTGTCGCGATTGTAAAACTACAGTCTTTTCCAAGAAAGATTTTGCTGCAGAACTCAAGGAGAAGACACCCTTACAGCGGGCTTATGAAAATCTGCTACAATTCGAAAAGGGCATTCGTCTATTACTACCCAATTTCCAACGATTATTAGTTGCACTTCAAGATCCAGAAAAACCACCGTCACATGTTCAACTTGCTGAAGCAGCCAAAGTCCGAAAGAGATTAATAGATAGTTTCGGAAAATATGATCAAGCCGGAAGACGCATACGTGACTTACCAACTACATCACCTACTCAACAAAAGATTCAAAAATCAATCTATCAACAATCTTCTAGTTTCCTTCATCTCCATATGCTTCCTCTTAAATCTCTTCCTAAAGTTCTCAAACATGCTACTCCCTCTTCAAGTCACTCATCTTTAAGACCTCAAAATGGTCGTTCCGCCCTCTCAAATATCAAATTCAACGATACAGCTACAGAAACATCGTCACAAGTTTCAGATATCTCCCAGATATCTCAAATGGAACAGGAAGAAAAGGAATTACGAGAAAAATTAATAGTTTTAGAAGAACAGAAATTTTTCGTTGAAGGAATGGTAAAAGATGCGGGGAAGAGAAGAAAGTTTGATGAGGTGGAAGCATTAAAATCGAATTTGCAGGATGTGCAGAGAGAGATTGATACGGTCATGGGGTGTATTGGACAATTGGATTTTGAGGGAGTCTATAGAAGAGAGATGGATGCTGGTGGGAGTGGGAGTGGGAGTGGAAGCGGGAATGGTATTTTGGGTTTAGGGTGAACGAATAGATGTGGTTGAGCTGGATATCGAGAATTGTGCACTTGAACTTGAAGCAAGAAGAAATTATCGCACTTAATTACATACGATACGCACTTTTTACTTACATACCATATCGATCAATGCATTGCTGGGCGTTGGATATATTATATGGGACTGGGTGGCTTGGGTAACTCGAGTGAGTACTATGGGATGGAATCACAAGTCATGGGTAGGTGGTGTTTGGAATGGGGTTTTTAGGATCAACTAGCTAGGTGTTGTTAGGATCGGATTAGGATTCATTATCATTTGTATATTTATACATACGCAATCGAATTACTTGAGTATGAGATGAGATGAGTATAGAGATCCAAGAATATTGATCGATTGTTTGCTTGCTTGCTTGCTTGTCTACTTGCTAGCCTGCCTGTCTGTCCATCTGCCTACTTACTTGACACAAAATGTGAGCTCATTGAGAGTAATAATTTATGAAATGAAGTATAACTCAGAGTTAGATCACGAATTTTTAGCAGTGACTTTTGGAGGGTTTCTTCAGCTGATGTTAAAAACGCAAATCAATGTCAATTATTCACAAATTATGTCTCACACGAAAAACATACTACGACGAATCGTTGATTTGATTATCGTACAAGGAGTTACATGGGGGAATCTCTTTTCTTCTTTCTTTCATCGGTATCATCAGCCTACACATCAACTAACCTCCCTAACCATTCCATTCCAGCCAGTTCTAATCCTGTCCTAGCCCCCGAATTCATATCATATCACATCCCATCAATTCTATAGCAACAACTCCAAAGGATTCTCAACAACCTTCTTGAACTCCTTCATCCATTCACCACCAACGGCACCATCAACAACCTTATGGTCGAAGCTTCCAGTAACGGTAATTTGATCATCCCATTCAATTCCTCCATCTGCGCCTTGGATAGCTGCCTTTTGAGTGGTTCCTACAGCGAGAATGGCGGCTTGAGGTGGGTTGATGACAGCAGTGAATCGATCAATAGCGTTGTTCATTCCCATGTTGCTGATGGTGAAAGTTCCACCTTGATATTCATCTGGCTTGAGTTTACCATCACGGGCACGTTTGCCAAGGTCCTTGACTTGTGCTGAAATGGATTCGAGACCGAGTCCTTCGACGTTCTTGACAATTGGGGTCATGAGACCAACTGGAGTGGCAACGGCAACCTGAGAAGAAATTTTAGTAAATTATAGTGAAATTGTAGGAGGAAAAGAACTTACGCTGACATCAACGTTGCTGAATTGACGAATGAAACCATCTCTCCAGCTTGAGTTGACAGCTGGGACCTTCTTGCATGCAATAGCACATGCCTTGATCAAGAAGTCATTGATTGAGAGCTTGTATTTCCCTTCTCCGGAAGCGTTAAGAGCTGTGCGGAGCTTGATGAGCTTGGTGACGGAAACAGTAGAGGCGACAAAGTAGTGTGGGTTTTGGTTGACAGACTCGGTAAGACGGTTGGCAATAGTCTTACGCATAGATGTGATAGGAGTGTCGACGTAGCTGGCAGTAGCAGCAGCTGGTGCGCCACTGCTTGAAGCTCCAGAAGAAGCCTTCTTGACATCAGCCTCAGTAACTTGTCCACCGAGTCCAGTACCCTTGACACCAGTAATCTTAACACCAGTATCAATTGCCAATTTAATAGCCGCAGAGCTAGCATTGATTGCTCTATCCATAGCAGGTTGTAATCTTCCACCACTTGAAGCGGATTCCTCCGGAGCTGGGGTCGATTCGGTTGGGGGCGGGGGAGCAGTTCCAGATTGTGTATCAGATTTCTCGGAAGATTGACTGGCTTCCTCCTTTGGTGGTGGTGGTGCAGATTTCTCTCCTCCTGCATCTGCGAGTGTGAAATCCGCGAAAGCCGATGTATCCTCTCCCTCTCCAACCATAACAGCAATTGGCTATTTTCCCGTCAGCACTCTAACCTTTCTCTAGCTTGAAGTAGTACAAACATTTCCAACAGCAACATCCTTCTCTCCAGATTGCTTTAGGATGGCAGCCAAAACACCTTCCTCTTGGAACTCAAAGTCCATTTGCGCCTTATCGGTCTCAATCTCTACCAATACATCACCAGGAACAATTGCATCTCCAGGCTTCTTTTGCCACGATCCAATGTTACCTGAAGTCATGGTTGGCGATAAAGCTGGCATAGTGACTACGGTATGGGGAGGGAAAGATTTCGAGGCATAACATCTTGCTAATTGATATGGCAGAGATGGTGATTGAAGGGCACGCTTTCTCAACACTGCGGAAAACATCTTGATGGGAATATCTAGAGGAAAAGAAGAACGAAAGCACTAAAGTCAAAGGAGTGAAAAGAACCCAAATCAGTATCCAGACAAACAAAAGTCTTTGGATATTTTGAACCCGGTATTGTAGGATTAGGGCGGGAAGGTGGGTGGTAAATGTTTGGGGTGGAGTGGGAGGAAGTTATTCGCGACAAAAACACAGATTTAAATTGTTCTGTTGAATATCGGAAAACCTCGTAGGTTGAGTTCCGTTGGCAGACCGGAGCTCCTTGAGATTAGTACCAAAGTAGTATAGTGGTAGAGTAGGCGTAGATTATTCCACCGTCAAGAGTCCTATTGGTGGTTAAACGCGGGTAGCGAGGATCGAGGGTTTGATTGGCTTTTAAACGCTCAATGGATTTTGACTGGACAGGGATTCATGTTTCCAATGAAATGGCCGGACCAGATATGTGTTAATGTGTTATTATTGTGGCAGCTAAGGGTTCATCGGGAAAGAAATTGGTGATTATGACCCGTTCTCTCTCCCCCCTCAAAATACAACCCTCACCCTCACATACTCCGTACAGATACAAGGGAATTATTAATTTCATAAATTTTAACCAAAGTGTGAGAAAATTACATTCTATGGGATCTTTTCTTCTTTCTCTTTAAAGAATAGGATATCACACTACTACCTACGAATGGAAGTTGGCGCAATCGATCGACCACCATGAGCTCCATCGTCTTTGTGATTTCGGCTCTGGAAGCTATCCATAATTCAAAAGAGGCTCAAAAAAGAAAGGGATTAGGGGAAGCGGTCGAGAAAGCTTTGAAGGATATTAAAGAACATGAGCCTCAATTACCTGATCCCGAAATCATTTTCGATCCATTACAACAAGCTACACGATCCGGAAGTATCCCACTGACTACGACGGCATTAGATTGCATTGGGAAACTCATTAGCTATTCTTACTTCTCAGTTCCCTCATCACCAAACGCAGATAGAGAAGCAGATCGTGCGCCATTAATCGAACGAGCGATCGATACAATATGCGATTGTTTTCAGGGAGAAACGACTCCAGTCGAGATCCAACTGCAGATTGTGAAATCGTTATTGGCAGCAGTTTTAAATGATAAAATTGTGGTTCACGGTGCGGGATTATTAAAGGCAGTGCGACAGGTTTACAATGTCTTTCTACTTTCGAAAAGTAGTCCGAATCAACAGGTTGCGCAAGGGACATTGACACAAATGGTTGGTACGGTTTTTGAGAGGGTAAAGACAAGGATACATATGAAGGAGGCCAGATTGAACCTTTCGAAATTGGATAAAAATGCCGAAAATACTAGCTCATTCACGGTCGATGCACAAGAGTCATTAAATGGAGTACCCAGAAGTAGCGAGGGAGAGGAAGCAGTAGATGAAACTGTATCTGCTGAAGAACCATCCAATGGAGATGCGCCAAAACTCACACTCAAAGATCTGGAGCACCGAAAGAGTTTCGACGATTCACAAATGGGAGAAGGGCCAACGATGGTTACACAAGTCAAGCCTGCGAAAGCTTCACCTCGTTCAGCATCAGAACAAACCGCTCCGGACAGTGGTACTGATGATAGTATAGAATCCGAGGATATGGAAGATGAGGTTTATATAAGGGATGCATATTTGGTTTTCAGGTCCTTTTGCAATCTCAGCACCAAAATCCTTCCACCGGATCAATTATTCGATGTAAAAGGCCAAGCAATGCGCTCAAAGTTAATTTCTCTTCACCTCATTCACATGTTACTCAATAATAATATGCTCGTCTTCACTTCTCCATTATGTACGATTACCAACAGCAAGAGCAATGAGCCTACCGGCTTTTTGCAAGCCATTAAATTTTACCTATGTCTTAGCATCACTCGAAATGGCGCCAGCTCTGCTGATAAAGTCTTCGAAATTTGTTGTGAAATTTTTTGGTTAATGCTAAAATTCATGAGAGCTCCTTTCAAGGTTTGTATACATTAATGGACCATCCTGATCTTTCAACTAACGATCTTACAGAAAGAGATTGAAGTCTTCTTAAATGAGATTTATCTAGCTCTTCTCGAAAGACGAAACGCGCATGTTACTCAAAAACTTCATTTCATGGGCATCCTTCATCGTTTTTGCGCTGATCCTCGTGCGCTCGTTGAGACATATCTCAATTACGATTGCGATCGAAATGTTGATAATATGTTCCAGACCTTGATTGAAGACCTATCAAAAGCGGCGAGTGCTGCTGTTATGGTAAGCCCTCTTGCCCAACAGCAATATGAAGAGAAGAACAGTAAAAGTTCAGGTGGTGATTGGCAATCTCGAGGGACGCTCCCCCCACCTCTATCTACAGCACATTTGAGTAGCCACACCGAAAATGGAGAGACCGAAATTCCAAAAGAGTATATTGTGAAACGACAAGCTATGGATTGTCTCGTGGAGACACTTAGATCACTGGTGAATTGGTCACAGCAAGGAATTGCTGATGTTACTAGTGGCCCAGGAAGTGACATCAGAGGCTCCGCCGACGTTAGGGAATCCTTGGAACCTGGAAATGATAGTTCAACAAGAATTACTGGTGAAAATACACCAATGCCTTCAACGCCTGTCCTGGATGATGACCCGGAACAATTGGAAAAGGAGAAGCAGAGGAAGACCGCAATGACAAATGCCATCAAGCAATTCAACTTCAAACCAAAGAAAGGCATCAAGCTTTTACTCGCCGATAAATTCATAGCGGAAGATACACCAGAATGTATTGCACAATTTTTACTCCGAGAGGATAGATTGGATAAGGCGCAAATCGGAGAGTTTTTGGGTGAAGGGGATGACCGAAACATTGCGATTATGCACGCATTTGTCGATGCAATGGATTTCACCAAACGTCGATTCGTGGATGCTCTACGTCAATTTCTACAATCCTTTCGTCTTCCTGGTGAAGCTCAAAAGATTGATCGTTTCATGTTAAAATTTGCAAATCGATATGTTATTGGCAATCCAAATGCATTTGCTAATGCAGATACTGCTTACGTTTTGTCTTACTCTGTCATCATGTTGAATACAGATCAACACAGCAGTAAAGTTGCAAAGAGAATGACCAAGGAAGATTTCATCAAGAACAATCGTGGTATTAACGATAATGCAAGTTTACCTGATGAGTACCTTATCGGCATCTACGAAGAAATTCAAAAGGAAGAAATTGTACTCAATAGTGAACGCGAAGCCGCTGCAGCCACTGGCAATGCTCCTCCACAATCTACTGGTGGTATTGCGGCAGGTCTTGGACAAGCTTTGGCTACAGTTGGACGCGACTTACAGCGTGAAGCATATTTACAACAATCTGAAGAGATCTCTCATAGATCTGAACAATTATTCAAGAATCTTTTTCGAAATCAACGAAAGAATGCATCGAAATCAGGGGATAAATTTATTCCTGCTACTTCATTCAAGCATGTCGGTCCTATGTTTGAAGTAACTTGGATGTCATTCTTCTCCGGTCTTTCCGGTCAAATGCAAAACTCTCACAATATTGAGATCATCAAGTTATGCATCGAAGGAATGAAATTAGCAATTCGTATTGCATGTCTTTTTGATTTAGAAACTCCACGTGAAGCTTTCGTTTCCGCTCTCAAGAATTCCACCAATCTCAACAATCCCAAGGATATGATGGCAAAGAATGTGGAGGCATTAAAAGTTCTTCTTGAAATAGCACAAACGGAAGGAAATCTTTTGAAAGGATCATGGCGAGATATTCTTATGTGCATCAGTCAATTGGATCGTTTACAATTAATATCCGATGGAGTTGATGAAGGGGCTATTCCAGACGTTTCAAAAGCTCGAATTGTTGCTCCATCACGATCAGATACCACCTCATCCAGAAAATCTACCGCTTCTCAAAGACCTAAAACTCGTCCAAGGACGAACACGCAGAGTACTATTTATTCAACAGAAATCGCAATGGAAAGTAGATCTGATGAAGTTATCAAGGGAGTGGATAGAATATTCACAAATACGGCCAATCTTTCTGGTGAAGCCATTGTCCACTTTGTCACGGCTTTGTGTGATGTCAGTTGGGATGAGATTAAAATATCGGGTTCCAACGAATCTCCAAGGACATACAGTCTTCAAAAGCTTGTGGAAATCAGTTACTACAATATGCTTCGTGTGAGATTTGAATGGGCCAATATTTGGGCTGTTCTAGGTGAACACTTTAATCGAGTTGGATGCCATAACAATACCGCTGTGGTATTCTTTGCTTTGGATTCTTTACGTCAACTGTCTATGCGATTTATGGAGATTGAAGAATTACCTGGATTCAAATTCCAAAAAGATTTCTTGAAACCTTTCGAGCATGTAATGTCAAACTCAAACGTTGTGTCTGTAAAGGATATGGCTTTGCGTTGTCTAATACAAATGATCCAAGCTCGTGGAGAGAATATTCGCTCTGGATGGAGAACAATGTTTGGAGTATTTACCGTCGCAGCTCGAGAACCATATGAGAGTATCGTCAATCTTGCCTTTGAAAATGTCAACCAAGTTTACAAAACTCGATTCGGTGTTGTCATCTCCCAAGGCGCATTCGCAGACTTGATTGTTTGCTTGACTGAATTTTCGAAGAATATGAAATTCCAAAAGAAGGGATTACAAGCCATGGAAGCATTGAAATCAATTATTCCCAAGATGTTAAAGACACCAGAATGTCCACTGTCTCACAAATCGAACGCGAATTCGGATGGCTCAATAAAAACTCCAGACACCGCCACAAATCCTATAAGTCGTACAACTCAGGAAGAAGCATTTTGGTTTCCCGTTTTATTCGCTTTTCATGATGTTCTCATGACAGGAGAAGATTTGGAAGTCCGTTCGAATGCTTTGAATTATCTTTTTGATTCACTGATCAAATATGGAGGCGACTTCCCTTCTGATTTCTGGGATATCTTATGGAGACAACTACTCTATCCTATTTTTATGGTTCTCAAATCCAAATCTGAGATGTCTAATGTTGTCAATCATGAGGAATTATCTGTGTGGCTATCAACTACAATGATTCAAGCTCTTCGAAACATGATCACGTTATTCACTCACTATTTCGGATCACTTGAATATATGTTGGATAGATTTCTCGATTTACTTGCTTTGTGCATATGTCAAGAGAATGATACCATTGCTCGAATTGGCAGTAATTGTTTACAGCAATTAATTTTGCAAAATGTCACAAAGTTCAAGCCTCAACACTGGTCAAAAATAGTTGGAGCATTTGTAGAGTTATTCGATAGAACTACTGCATTCCAATTATTCACTGCTGCAACATCATCTGCAGCAGGAGGTTCTATGGAAAGCTCTGCAGCACCAGTGGAAGATTTTGATGATGGTCAATCTCTAAAGATCAATGGTACAAATGGCGGCGCAACCTCGGATGCAGAGAGCATTGCTGAACCAGAAGGTCAGACACCTGTTGTAACTCAAACTCCAGAGTTAGAGGATTATAAGCCACAATCAGGTCTACAACAACAACCTGTAGTTGTCACTGCAGCTCGTCGACGATTTTTCAATAAAATCATTACCAAATGTGTTTTACAACTTTTGATGATCGAAACTGTCAATGAGCTTTTTTCCAACGATACCGTTTATGCTCAAATTCCTAGTCCGGAACTTCTTAGGCTAATGGCTCTACTCAAGAAATCTTTCTTATTCGCCAAAAGATTTAATGAGAACAAAGAATTACGCATGCGTTTATGGCGTGAAGGATTCATGAAACAACCACCTAACTTGTTGAAGCAAGAATCTGGTAGTGCAGCCACTTATGTTTCCATTCTTCTTAGAATGTACCATGATGAAGGTGAAGAACGAAAAAGAAATCGAGCAGATACAGAACAAGCTCTAGTACCTCTTTGTGCCGATATCATTCGTGGGTTCACCCAACTCGAAGAAGAAAGTCAACAAAGAAATATCATTGCTTGGCGACCAGTTGTTGTAGATGTGTTGGAAGGTTATATGAATTTCCCACGAGAAGGATTTGAGAAGTATGTTGAAGTATTCTATCCATTAGCAGTGGATTTACTTTCTAGGGATATGGGAGTGGAAATTAGATTGGCGTTACAAGGACTTTTAAGACGGGTAGGGGAAGTCAAATTGGGTCTTCCACCTACAGTAAGATCTAATACACCTACTAGCCCTACTTCATTATCATTTGGTGGTAGGAGACGAATGAGTCGTAGGGATTAAAAATGAGTTGAATGGATTGAAAATATTAGATTTCCAAGCGTATAAGGATCTCGTGATCCTTTTCTTTTTCTTTTTCTTCCTCTTATTCTTTCTTTTCTGGGAACTATTTGAGCGTGTCATATAGGGTAGTCACTAGGATGGGAGTTTGTGGGGTTTGATTGAGGTGTACTTGATCTGTCAGTTAATGATGACATGATGGAATTTATTTAGAGTTATCGGCTTGTATGAATAAACTTTTTTCTTCGATGGTGAAATTAATCAATTTGATGTATTTCATGTGTTTTATTTTTTATGTGTTGGTGTGATAACTCTTTTTATGGGTTATGTATTTTCAGAGGCCAATTTGGAGTTTCGACTAGCGTAATGGGCTCATCAGTGTATTCGACAAATCATGAAGTCAATTTTGGGACATAATTTCATTTACTTAACCTCATTTGTGTGATTATCTATTGATTCGAAGTGTTCCTAGTGAAAAATCTTTATACTTTCTCTATTCAGCCTTTAAATTGTTGAATGAAAGTTGGTCGACAGTAAATGATTTATTCTTTTTTATTTCAAAATGTTTATCGGAATTTAATTTTGAAAACACACATACTTATCGGAATTTAGTAGGAGTAAACGAATAAAAATCTTCATCTAATTCTCATTCAATACGGAGATTCAACTCACTAGAATTCATGTACTCGTATATGAACCATAATACCCCTCTCCCAATTATCCAAAAACTCCTTTATCCCCCTCGCTTAACAACCCCCCCTCTGCAAACAGCCAAACCTCACCTCCTTCACAAAGAATAATTTCCTCAATCTTCATAACTCTTCAACTCCAATTCCTCCCCCTTTATCTCATATTCAAACTCTCATCTCTAGACAATACCCCCCATCACCTCTTTATCAATTCACAAAGAAAATTGAATCGTATAACTCGCGCTCTCAATCATTCGCATAAACAAGATGTTCGAATTTCGATTCCAGTCGTGCAAAGAAAGCTCAAGCTCAAGCTCAAGGAACAGCGCACGTTCAAGCTCAGGATTCACGTCACAGTTGAAACTAATTTCTCGTGTTGTGTGATTATCTATCTATCATATCTTGTTCAATAACTCGCGCTTCAATCATAATCCCATTGTCAATTTATTTTCAATCACCCTAATTCTTTTACGGTCAATATCAATTCAATATGACTGGCTTTGGTCAAGGTGGAGGTGGAGGTCATGGTGTCATTCCACTAGGTGAAGATCCACATCCCCCTGGTGATCCTCTCAATGTTGGACTCGAAAATATTTTGCGCCGACCTGAACATAATTTCCGTTCGGAGACTCCCATGTTTACTCCCGCTGGGGGTTGGCGCGATGGTAGACCTCCGTGGGAACAAGATAATCTAGCGGCATGGAGACCTGGACGGGATCCCTTGACGGGGGGTTCGAGTCATCAATTCCAACATATGGAAGAGGAATATAGATCTCCATGGCTTAATTTGCCGGATCAGGATCAGGTTGTTGAAGCAACTATTGATCCATGGGATCTTATTGGAGGAATGGATGCAATGGCACCCGTGGTACAACAACCGATTATTCCACAGAGGGAAATACATTGGCAAGGACCTCAACCTACAGCTACTCCATTGGGTCAACTTTTTGAGAGTGAAGCAAGAGATTGGAGGAGTGGAAATCCACCAACGATGCAAGAACAAAGAGGACTTCAGAGGATCATGCCGCAAAATCCACGCTTTGGAGGTCAGATGGGAGCTTCCATGGCTTCTGGGCCATATTTTCCTCAGGCAGAATATCAACAACCACAACAGCAGTACAATCAACCACAACAGCAACACCATCAACAAATGGATATACAGAATGCATCTTTTGGACATGGTACACATGTCCCAAGAATCCCAAAAGGTCCCACATATCAACAAACGTATCTTCCATTACCAGCGGGAGGCACCGTATGGGAACAGCAAAGACTCAAACGACCACCGGGCCCACTAACCTGGAAAGATACAAGATCCTATTCTCCCGGACCAGATGGAGATTTTGATCCCTTCATCGTCGAACAACTCGAAACTGGCACTTATTCCCCCTGGTTAAGTGAAATCGCTGCCAATATCGAAGCAATAGATGAACGGCCCAAACGATTATGGGAATCTATGACTGCATGGAGAGCTCGAGTTGTCACTTCTCGAAAAGCAATTGGGATTGAATCTTCAGAATTAAGACAACGTCCATATTCATTTCCTAAGACGGCGAAACAAGATGGTGATACTCCTGCACAGCTTAAAGCTCGAACGGCTGCTCGTCGGAAGGTAAAAATACAATGGGAAAAAGATAAGGAGGTTCATAAAAATAAAATGGATCATACACATAAGAATTTTGATCCAGAATATGCCATTCAATATCGAGCTGAAAAAGCAAGTCGGCAATTAGAAAATGCTAAGAGGAGAAAGACGGCTCTATTAATTGCGAGACGTATTGCCGAGAGAGATCATCAACCAAGACCTATAACACCGGAATTACCAGAGGATAGTAGTGATGAGGATCTTCCAGCCATACCTTCTAGAGATAGAACTGGAATGTCTGCAGTTCCGGGTCCGAGACCCAAACGCTGTTTACGTTGTCAACATATGAGGAAATTGTGTTCGATAGTAACAGGATCATCACAACCTTGTGAACGCTGTAGAGAGAGTGGAGCACAGTGTCAATTACCTCGCGCTGGAACTCCAGGTGGAACTCCAGGTGGGACTGCAGGTGGGAGTGCAGGTGGGGCTGAAGGTTGGACTGCAGATAAGCCATCAAGATTCGGTCCAAAAGTCAAACGTTGTTTATATTGTACACACATGAGAAAACCATGTACATTAGTATCAGGATCCCCTCGACCATGTGATCGCTGTAAACAACGCGGAATAGTATGCGAAATCACTCGAGACTTGGAAGATCCGAATGCGCCCAAACCGGCATGGAAATTGAAACCACAAAAACCCGGTCCCAAAAAAGTGGGTGATCCGGATGAATTCTCAGAATCAGAGGTGGACAGAGATGAAGAAGATGATGATGAAGAAGATGGAGAACCAATTACGGCTCAACAGAAAGCTAGTCTTTCGCGAAAGAAAAGAGCTGCATTTAATCAAATATCAAGACGTTCTCCTCGAAGACGTCGACGTAGAAGTGCCAGTCCTGAAGTGGAGAATGCTCCTAGTATTCAATGTTGGCCTTGTAAAGATCAATCTCGTCCTTGTGATGGAGAACGTCCTTGTGGAACGTGTAGACTTAATGGAACAGTCGATATGTGTAGTTCCATCTCTTACTTTTCGAAATACAGACAACGGGATTATGAAGGAGCAGGACAACATGGTAATGATGAAATGGATTGGCGTTTTTCAACACCAGAAAGAGGTTATAATGATGTTAATATTGAATGGGATAAACTAGCTTCGAATTCCGAAGAAGCAGATCAAGCAATTGAAGATATGGATTTAGGTCCTATGATGAATCCCAGCTCACAAGTCATCACGGATTCATTCGAAGCTGGACAACAAAATAGTTTTTTCTCACAAAATGCAGAAAATGAGCATCCAGCTATGGAACCATATAAACCCGATCCAGAAGGTCCGCCATATAATCGTGTCGCTACAGTCACGGAACCAGATGCATCATATAATAGTCTTGCACCAGAAGGACCAGAATTCTTATCCGAACCATTTGGAGATGTGGCACATTATGATGCTATGACTTTTGATGGAGAAGGACTCGATTTCAGTACACCTAGGATTTCACCTCAATATAGTGTTGAAAGCCCTGATGTAGAAATGCTTGATTTAGATGACGTTCTAAATTCAGTCGAAGAACAACGATCTGGATTCGAAGTAGTTGTTCAAGAAAAACCAGATCCCGATCCAAGACTTCAAATTCATCCTCTATCCGATTATCGACAAGATTGGAAACAAAATTTGAAAGGGATCCTTAAAAATAAACATTGCGATGAACTTATCGGAGTCGATATTTGTTTCAAATCTCCAGCAAAACATTGTGATTATCTTCAACATGGTATTGAAGGAGGTGATTGGCATACTTGTGTATCTTGTCATAAAGATCAAAATGTTCGAGTGTCGGATTCTCAATCAACACTTATTGAATACACCAAATTATATTATTGTGACGATTGTGCGGCTGAGCAAAGACCACGAACAAGTGGAGGAAAAATAGGTCCAGGCTTCAAGAAAGAATATTGTACATGTACATCTCAGATGAGAAAATCATGGTTATGTAACACTCATCGGGATGAAGCTATTAGGGATGTAACGGAAAGATCTCTAGCTGTGAAAAATTGGTTATCTAGAAAAGGTTTGTTGAAATGTAATGGGTGTGATATGAGACATCTTGGTTATAGGTCGGGTATGTGGGCTTGTGCTTCTTGTAAAGATGTTGTATATGGTTAAGTATATATGACTGGGACAAAAAGTATATTAGGAACAATATATAAGTAATTTCATATTATTGAATGGGGGCCAGCCCCCAAACCCCCTTAGCTCGCTACGCTCGATATTTTTTGTACATCAGAATCTGAAGATAAAAGTTGATATTGAATGTAACTCTCTATCTACATCTCATCATCCCCACCTAATCCCTTATCCGCCATAAACAATCTTGTTAATTCCTCTATCCTCTTCCCTAATTCATCAACTTTATTTTCTAATCTTCTTTCTCTCTCGCTTGTCCTATCTTCTTCTTCTTCTGTCCTTTGTATTCTTCTTGCTGTATCATCCTCTCCTCCCAACCCACTATCTTCTCCATTGAATGTCAATTTCTTGTTGAGTTTTCCATTTCCTTTTCCATTCGCACGTCCACAATTACCTAAATCAGAAGAAGATCCTTCCTTTCTTCCCCTAAGACCTCCCTCCCACTTTCCACTAACAAGTGGACTCGCCTCTCCATCTCCAATACCCGGTCCATCCATAAAATGCATTGAATGATTTGTACCCGTTCTACTTGTCAAGAATTTCTTCTTCGCTTTTCCTTTATATGCTGGTTCTCCACTCATACTTGTGGTTCCACCAGCTCCGCTATGAGGTGTAGATGGTACTGTAGCAATTGGTGTGCGGGGAAAAGATGATGGATCTTGTATGTGTTCATTAACACCTTCGAAAATCTTAATTGCAAGTACAATTGGCGCATGTGTTGCTTTCAATAGCCCAATACGAGTTCTCCTCAATGTAGAAGAACTCATGAAGAGTCTAAGAGGTCTGACAAGAATGAGAGGGATAAGATTGAGTGGTGGGTAGAAGTGTGTAAGTCTGTTTGAGGTCGAGGATTCTAGAACATAAACCGAGTATACAAACAAATATTCTTCTTTGGCATGAGCCATAACCCTTGAGAAGCTATCACTCAAGATACTTATTAAGGAGGTAACGAGCAGAATCTGGGTCAAGATAACGAAAATGATCATAAGTGGAGGACCGAATTGAGGTGATATTTGGTTCATTATATCAAAACCAAGGTATGAAGATCCGAAGAATACTTTGAGAAGAACCCAAGACATTTCACCCAAGGTAAATGAATCGCGGGCTAGGAGGGTAAAGGTTGTTAGGAAACCGAGGTAAAGAACCAGGACTATGACCATAAACTTGACGAATTCTGTGGCCATGGCCTTTAAACAAGGAATCAAAGTTCCAAAATATGGATGGAGACTAAGAAGTGAACATATTCTGAAGTAATGTTAGTCCTGAATCAATTTGGAACACGTGACGAGAAATAGCCGGAATTGGGTTTGGTATAGAATATAAACGAGGCGCTAAACCCAGTCCCGGCTATTTCCTGGCACGTAAGACGGTCTGACAAAAGCCAGGAAGACCCTCGACCTTTAAGATTGGTCCTGTTTCTGAATTAAATATAACAAACTCACCTTGGAAATAAAAACAATGCCTCTAGGGACAGAATGTCAAAAGCCATGTCAATAATAATCCCATCATCTTTCGTCAAACCAATGACACCTAGACATCGTTAGACACTTTCAGGTATAAAATCGAGGAGTACTAACGAGTGAGTAGGAAAGCAGCTCCTATCAAAATAATCATCAAATCACAAGTGTTCCATATATCTACCGCATAGAATATCGAGCCTGCATCTATGAATTCTCCAAGCTCATCATATGCAAAAGCAGCAAACCATACATACAGAACAATTTCGAGGGGCGTAATGTGATATCTGAAAAGATGTTAGACATTGGATGGGCAAATAAGACAGAAGGACAGGGACAGAATAACTTACGGATTCCGTTCAACAAGAACTGCATAGTATAGAAATAAGAAAGAAGCAAAGAATAAAACTTCAAAAGCTTTAATATATCTTGGTACTCTCAATCTCGAAAAAGGATCGGACTTCTTTCTATTATAAAATTGAGCTTTCTTTTGAGTATGCTCACTCAAACTTTCCCAAAATGTTATATCTCCTTTCCAAATACCAGTTATTATTTTTTGAACGATGCGCTGGCTCAGGAATTTTTTACAATCAGCTACCGCCGCAATTTCAAGAGCATTCAATCCTGTGAAAGAAGATGTTGGATCATCCTCATCATCATCCATATCATCATGAGTAAAGAATGACCCCATATGTGAAATAGACCGTAAGAGTTCAGTCTTTTTATTCTGACTAGGTGGTCTTGTACCAGGAGGAGAATCCCTTTCTCTGAATTGTGGCAATAAAGTCGAATGTTCCGTAGCTTGTGTTTCCTCTGGTTCTTCTACTGCACCATCTGTTGATCGTTGAAGAGTAGGTGGAGGTAATTCGTATAAGCAAAAATCGACAGCATCTCTTTCCGATACACGACTTAGAAATCTCCATGCCACTATTTCACATGCGCTCGCTCGAGTTTCATTGATTCCGCGATCATCATCTACATCGAGGGTAGAAAAATGCCACTTGAGGGTTCTGTATAATCTCAGTTATTACTGGATTCGTGATGAATGATAATTTGCTACTGACAAGATTGCATTGATAATAGCGGGATTCGTAACATTTTCGACGAGATGTTCAACAAGTATTCGAATTTTGTTTCCCGCAGATGTAGTTCGTAGTTGTTCAAAGGTTGAAGGAAGGACAATTTCATCGACAAAGTATCTAGTAAAGCAGTATACGTTAGATGGATATCATAGCATGCCAAGTTTCAGAGTAAATACATTGATAAAGTCTTCACCACCTTGACAAAAGGGTCATCGTGAACAATCGTTGGTAACTTCACCAATTTCTGTCCCTCGAATAGAGACTCATCAGTTGATTCCATACTGGATTGTGAAGATGGGCGGTAAAAGAGTGAGCTCAAAGCTCAATTAAGTAGCCCTAAGAGCAATTGATGTAGAGATGTAATGAATTGAATTGAAAACGATGAGAATATTATGCGACGCAATTGAAAGCCATGGAAAAAAGTTCTACAAAGATGTCACTGGCATTACTGTCGTTGAAGTTTTACATGATCTAGACCCTGTACAATGTAGTTCTGTTTAGCTAGAGATGCCAAAATAATTGCAGGGGTATTTTTGTGACCCTGAGCAGACTGCGCTATGATATAAAGCGGACTTTGCCGGGGTCTGCCGCCACTCAAACGTCACTAAACATAACCTTCACCCGCATGGGTTGATAGCTTCAGGCAGTAGCTTGACTTCGCCATGCACCCCCGCATTCCGTTTGTTTCCTCTTACAATTAAATTCATTTGTACTTTTTATCACTCTTCACCTATCACTCTTCACTTCAAAGTTTGAATACATCGCATCACTTCACTTCAGATCGGCAGCATCAAGAGACATCAAGACATCAAGACATCAAGACATCAAAATAATCACAGACGAACAATACAACCTCTTCCGCCAAAATGGCAAATAATCCACTCAGTCCAGATTCCATCCTGCATCATATGGCAGAAGCTTTACCTACTCATCAAAAAGATGATACCGATTCCGATATCAGTAGTTCATACGAAGCCATCGCCCTATTCTCTCACGCATGTATGATCGCAGTTGGATTTCGACTCATCGGATTTGCAGAAGGTCAAGAGAATAGTCAGTCTCTCCTAATATAAGTCCTTATTCAAAGTACAAATGTTAACAAACCCACCAGAAGCCGAATGCGCACAACTTGCTCCCAGATTATCATTGAAATGGAATTCTTCTTTTGGATCCCACTCATTCCTCTACGCCCATTCCCAATCTTCTATGAACTACGTCGTCAAAATCGATCGACTAGGTGGCAAGGCTGAAATACGAGGAATAGGACTCGGGGATGAGAAAATTACCCGTCTCGAAATCACAGCCAGAGATTACGTTTCCACCTCTGCGCTCCCTTTACGAATCCCTTTCACAAATGACCAAGAAGATCGTTCAAATATCAAATCAAGGCTCAAGGAAATTTTTGTTTCTCCCCCCAGAATCGCAGATCTCGCTTCCCTCTTCAAAATAAATATTATCCAAAGACTCATTCCATCTTTACAGAAAGAAGGATACGAAGACTCTCAACAAGGTGCAGGCGAGGGCGCAGGTGAAGCCTCTCGGGTTCATGAGGAAAGAGAAGAAACACAAGCTCGACGAAATCCTTTACCAAATCCCACAACCGACCCACGTCTTCCAGCACCAGCTCGTCCATATCCCTATAATGATCCTCTTGCCGACCCACCACGTCGTCCCATCCCGGCCGGAGATTTCCCTCCCCCTGGTTTCGATGATGAATTGGATCTTAATCGTCTTCGACGCCCTGATCCTCGGGGAATGATTTCCCCTTTCAACATTGGTCACGATGATTTACATCCTGCCGGTCTAGGACCCAACGATCCTTTCCCCGGTTCTTTTACAGGCGGGGCAGGAGCTAGAGGATTAGGTGGAGTTGGAGGTATGCATCCTACATTTGATGATCCTTTATTTGCAGGACAAGGTCAGAGGTCAGGGAGTGGTAGAGGATTATTCAACCCGCAAGCTCCGCCAGGTGCAAGATATGATCCTTTGGGGCCAGGTGATGGACCTCAAAGAGGTGGAGGTGGAAGACCACCCAATCCATTTATGGGATATGGGGATGGGGATTTCATGTGATTATGGTAAGAGAGAAAAAGATGAATCAAGGTATCGAAGGGAAAGGCAATAGTTGATAGAATAGAAGGTAAGGGAAGGAAAGGAAGGAAAGGTAGGTATTATGATTTCACGAAGTACAGAATTAAAACGAACCAAGCCAAACCAAGCAAGCGATCAAAAATGCAATCACGACAATACTACTACAACATAACACACCGCATCACAATATCCAATAATAAAATCACAATTCATGAATAGCCAAAATATGATAATCCATATAATTCTTTCCCTCTGTCCTCAAAATCCGTGTATGCAATCCCGTAAGTAATGTAATAGGTATTCAACGCTATATGCTGAGCTGAGCCGAGCCGAGCTGTGTGTGTGTATAATGCTATGCGCTTCTCTCTCATTATCTCTGTCCAAGCCTAAATAAAACACGCTGGTACTTTCTTGTACTTCTTCACCACACGTGCAAACCAACCAACCACCAACATGAGTAACAATAACAATAATATATCTCCCAACTCCAAACCACGTACGTACGTGTAAGTATTAGGTATTAGGTATCTACTTTCCGTGTGTATCTCATCTCATCTCATCTGGTCTCATCTGGTCTCATCATCTCCATTCATCCCATCCCATCCCATGCCATCCTATCTCGTAAATTCCACACTCAAAATTCCACCATGCAAAGAACCCCCCCTTTCTCCTCGCTACTAATTTTACCCCTCACTCAAACCCACACCCATACCCACCGCTCAAACATCATCTCAATGATGACCTGTTAATTTCCCCTTCAAACCCCCCAAAAGACTCTTCCTCTTATCCTTTTTATCACTCGTACCTGGCGTACTCGAAGTTTCAGAACCCGCTACAGGAGACATAGGTAAAGCTGGTACCTCATCATGAATACTTTCCTGTTGAGTCGTTGCCTTTGACAATTCTTCCGCTGCTACTACTGGTTCGGCTCCAGCTCCATCATGGTTGAGATTTGGATCTAATTGATTTGCCGTTGTTGTGGTGTGAGAAGATTCTGTTGTTCCATTTACGAGGACCTCGTCTGCTGGGGGACTGGTAATGGATAAATTGTTTAATCCATCTTGAGCTGTGTGAAAGGTTTCTAATTCAGGTCTTGAATTAGAGACTACTTCACCATTTTCAATCGCAAGGTCATCTATTGGAATTCCTTGATTCAAAGGAGAATTGGTTCCGGCGGTAGTATTTATAACTGCGGGGGTCGCGTCAGGTACTTCGAGTGTTGATGATTGAACGGGTAATGGAGTTTCGGCGGTTGCATCTGTAGAGATTGTTCCCATATTATCATTATCCTTGATCGTTTTCTTGATTGTGCAAACTTCTTCTCTTCTCTCCTTCTTTTCACTACTTCCAACTGCGATCGCTTGAATAGATTCTTGATCTTTGGTATTGACCCAATACATGGGTCCTCCTGGAAACGAGCCAGCTCCATTCCAAGTGGTAACTGCTTCTAATGCCGGATCCAACGTAGGCATATCTCCAAATTCGAATTCTAGTTCACCGCCATATTTCTTGGGAATATTTCTAGGCTCAATAAAGGCTTCTAAAGTTGACTTGACATCGTTGTGACTGATAATGAAGATTTTGGATGTGGTTATTGGATCAAACCATTTTTTAATCCAACCCCAAACTGTTGGAAAGAAACTTGGTGCACCAATAACCTGACAATGGGAGTTAGTGAATTTCCAATATTCCAACTCATATACAACTTACAAAAATGCGGTCAAGGGTTTCCGGGTAATGAGCTGTAGCCAAAGTACTTGCATCTTGCATATGCCCTCTCAAATTCCAAAATTGTTTCAATCCAACTCCAGAAATATCAACAATATTATTACTTTGTGTGATGGGTGTTCGAGGATGTTCTCGGTCGGTGAGAACTGTACATAATGGCATAACAAATCGTGTAAGGTTTTCGTATAAAGCAAATAAGCGCAATAACTTTCCAGAGGTTTTGCCATCTTGTTTGGTTTTCGTATGTGTATCGACGGCGGATTTCTCATATGCAGACATGCGTTTACCAGTCAAATATGATACTTCGAATACGTATACGGGAATGCCACGTCGATCGCGTCGTCCTGTCCATTGTGGGTACTGTATCAAGATAATTAGGAGGGGTGTCAATGAATGTAGAGAATGGGGGACTTTACAAGTCTGCGGGTTTCTTCATAATGTTCCAAATCGATAGTCTCATACAATTGATCTAATTCATTCTCTTTTCGCCATTCTTCTGTCTCTGAAAATTGTTTGAGGGCATCCACCACAATAAACCGGCGGGCTCGGAGAAATCGCCTAAGATAATCATCAGTAGGCGCTTAGGAAAGAATCTTGAACGGATACATACAGGAGTGTAGCATCTTCGTGTGATGCGGGTTCATCACTTCCATTTCCAGGCTTGTACAAACCCTTCTCTGCGCAAACAACCTTGAAGTTATTCAAAGCCGCTTCTTCCTCTGTTGTAAGATGACCGAGATGCCCTTGAGGAAATCCATACTCGACCACTGCTGACTGAACTCTGTGAGCCGGTCCTGAAGACATAATTAATGAGATATTCAAGAAATCTTCCCCAAAAAATCGAAGAAGAGTAGGAGATGCAAAGTTAGAGATGGTAAGCAGTAAAAACTTAAGCAAAAGAAAAAGTATTATATTTGGTTTACAAGTAACAGCTCAATGTATGGGATTCGGCTTTTTGAGCGGGTCCGTCGGACGTCTCGTCATACCAATATGTGATATGGGTAATCGATAATTGATGTCAATTGTTGGTAAGAAAACAAACTTTTTTGGTTATGACTAATCGCATTCAACGTCCACCAGATCTAAACTCCGAGTGAGAGTGAAGAGATTGTCTTGGATATAATAAAGCCGTTCCGATATATAATCTGATGTCAATAAAACGGTCGAAAAAATGAGAAAATTTGAATAGTTTATGGATTTTCCATATTATCTTCCGTTATTCGTCCGTTCACCAAGACTGATGTTGTCCACGGGTCATCTTTTAACGATAAAGGCGGAAAATAGGAAGAATCCGAGTATCCGACGGAAATTGGATGTGTTTGAGCATAACCTTTCCTCTTGAATGTGGTCTCTGTATACAGAGTTAAGTGAAGGGAATCTTGGAGAGGGAGAAAAAGGGTGTATAGAGGAGAGGATAGAGGATAGAGGATAGACTATATAAGGTAGAGGATAGAGGATAGATAGAGAATAGATAATAGAGTACATATATTGACTCAATCCCAACCAGACTATCATCGAGTTCTCTCAAAGAACCATTTGAATTCCGTTGACTAGATTAGATATCTGGATTCAGTCATCATAGTCATTATAGACAATGAATATTGAAGTCAACATCATGATACTCACAGGAATGTCTTGACATTCTGACATTCTGATTGATCAGCATTCTCATCCACGATAAGAAAGATATAAGTGATAATTAAAGAGGAGATGAAAGAGCTTCATGAAAGAAGATTTCACTCGATTATATTTCCGGGTCCCTTTGCTATATTTATAATCTTTCCAACCTACTCAAATAACTGATAGCTGACATACTTTTTAACATGCCATTCATCTATTCGTATCCCCTCCAAAGCATCGCATCACCGGTGGCACCGGCAGTACCAAACTCATCGTACTCGTAATCCACGCGGGTAACCCCGCCAAATAAATCCAACCCTGGCGTAACCTCCAAAAGTTCAAAACACCCCTCTGAAGCTCCATCCACTCAATCACTAAAGCCTCACTCACCATCAACCCCACTTCAATACATAACCCCATTGATTCTTACGCAGACCTCTCTTCTTCTTCTTCCCCTCTCCCTCCTCTTACTGTGTATATTTCCATCATCCATGTTCTCCCGCTTCTCTCAATTAGCCAGACATCTTTCTCGTCCCTTGCCAAATTACGCTCATAATTCTGCCGCTGCATATACATTTTCAAATAAAGTCATGACATCATCAGTATCCGCCGACGAACGTAACTCGAGAACCATTCATACGGCAGCATGTTTGATTATTGGAGATGAAGTACTCGGGGGAAAGGTCAGTGATGATTTGGAGTTTATTCTCTTGGGGATCTCAAGGGTATAATGGCTAATATACATGTGGTTCTTTACAGACGGTCGATGTATGTTCAAAATATAAACATGGAAGAAAATTTGGATATTGATAGGATTGGCAGACAAATTCGGCTTATTTTGCAAAGTTTTGTTTCAAGCATGGAATAGTAGGATACCTATCCAAAGAATGCATACTTCAGGAGGAGATTTTGACTATTGAATAGAATCTAAAGCGTATCGAGGTCATTGCAGATGATGAGGATGAAATCATTGAAGCTGTTAGACGTATGTCAAACAACTATGATTTTATAGTTACATCTGGAGGAATTGGTCCAACGTACGTCTTGAAACCATATCCAGATATACATATACCCCAACTAACAAAATCTAGACACGATGATATTACTTATCAATCCATCGGAAGAGCATTTGGACTTGAATTGAAGCTTCATCAAGAAACTTATGAAAAGATGAAGAGATTATCCAAACCTCACCCTTCTCAACCAAACTTCAATTGGGATGAAGATTCTCCAGCGAAGAAAGCTAAACTTCGCATGGTGGAATTACCATTAGATGAATCTCGGGATTTGTCAAAGCAAGTTATATTCCCATGCGAAGATCTTTGGGTTCCAGTTGCTTGCATCAATGGCAATATTCATATCTTACCTGGTATCCCAAGACTTTTCGAAAGATTGTTGGAGGGATTGAAACCATTTTTACTTCCTCGGTTGACAGATCCTGAAGGCAAGGGTATCTGTAGAGTTATGATTTCGACTCCCATGTCAGAGAGTGCTGTCGCACCATATCTTACAGAATTGGCGGCCAAAGTAGAACCAAAGGGTATCAAGGTTGGAAGTTATCCTAGATGGGGAAAAGCACACAATACCGTTACTTTAGTTGGAAGGTAAAGATCACTTGAGTGTCAATGACCATCCCTTTACTCGATCACTGACACTTCAAAAGGGATCAAGAATACTTGGAAAGCTTAATAGCTGAAGTAGAGAAGAATGTCAATGGACATCGTGTCTTGATAGAAGGAGAAGATGATGTTGAAGGCGAACACAAGGAGTGCGACATTTCTTAAGTTTCCTCTTTCTCCCAAATATTTTCCTAACAATTTCTAGAACATCTCAATAAGGATTTCCCTGGTTGGATATTAAATTTCGAAATTTCCCCTCCTTTCATGTCATCTCTCGGGATTTCCATCAGTCAAGGAATCATAGGGTAAAAGTACCGATACAAGCGCTGTCAGATTAAGAACAATCAAAATGATTGCGTTGACCGTTGACGGTTGACCGATAACCGTTAAATTTCTCAGATTTTAACATTTTTCTGCCTCTTCCCCCTGAGCCTGGGGCACATCAAATCAAATGAAATCCATTGTACATAGTTTAAATTTCTAGCCGTGCACAGTGCACACGTCGAAATTCAGGGGGGAAATTCGGCTCCCTATCAAAGTTTTTAAGATCAAGACCCGTTCTAATCTGTGTATCGATATTGGATTTAAATTATTATGAATCATGTTGCGAATTTTCATTTTAGAGGTTAGGAGGTTATGATTTTGGATTTGAGTAAGTGGATGAGGTGTAGGTGTAGGTGTGAGATGTGATTTATGGGATGGATGGGATTTATGTATTGTATGGTATGTATACCTATATATATGACCTGAAGTAAGTGTGAATCCTCCAGAATATAGAAGATAGAATAGAATACAGAGTACCTATTACCCAATTGGTATCAACCATATCCTAGAGTGGATTACGGTGTATATTATATTATATTACATGACACTCCTCTATGTGATTGTAATGTGATGTGATTGATGTGATTGATGTGATGTGATGGAATCGGAAATTAATTTATTAATTGCTTCTAGAAGATGATGAATGAATGGATAGAGGGAGTTAGAGAGTGAGGATGATTGGAGTGAGGGAGTGAGGTTAGTGAGAGACGTGAAATGAAAATTGGAGATTGTGTAATAGGAGTTTGATTGGAGTGTTGGGATTTGGGAGGGTTTGGGAATTGTTTGGGTGGTTGTTTGGGGGGTTGTTTGGGCGAGGAGAGGAGAGGACTCAGAGGAGAGTGGTGAGATGAGATGATTTGAGATGAGATGAGATGAGGGAAGGGAAGGGAAGGGAAGGGAAGGTGAGAAAATGAGTTGAAATTTTTGTGGTTACCTACCTATGTTTTAGATTGTGGTTATGGATAATGAGGTTGATGGGTGGGGGTGGTGGTTATGGGATGGGGATGGGGATGGGAATGGCAATGGGAATGGTGATTATGACGATGCTGAGTAGAGGGGGGAGGGGCTCTGTATAGAGTTATAAAATTGGAAATTGGAAATTGGAAATCGAGAATTTGAGATCAAGCTTTCTATTTATTTTATTGTAGTATATTCGTACGGAGTAGTATTGTAAGGTTAATGAATTTTTTGATAGATGCTAAATAGGTAGGTAGGCTTGAGATGAAGATAGATAGATAGATAGATGTAGCTGGCTGGCTGGCTGGAATTATACCGCCTGGTCAGGGAGAGAGCGCTTAACCCCTGAAATGAATGATTGACCGACTGACTGATTGACTGGTGATGCTTACGTAGGTGGGTAGGTAGTATTAATATGGTGATTAGTGAGTTATAGTAATGCTGATGTGATGTGATGTGACATAACATAATACAGAGAAGGATATATGTATCAGTAGAGAGAGCAAGAGTACCCTTACCGAATATAATATAATATATAAATTATCGCACCATCGAACACAATAAGATTCTAGAATGTCAATTATGTCATGCGCGAAAAAGATATTCTAGAGGTATGGAGAGTGAGAGTGCGGCGGCTATGATGTAGGTTATCTAGGTAGGTATCGTAGTTAGTTGTGCATAGGTACGCCATGGTATGGTATGGTATGGTATTGCATCACCAGCGTAAACGAAATGTCAATTGATTGATGACGAAATAGGTACCGATACATGTTTGCGGTGCATTTAGCTAGCTTCTTGTGGATGGATAGATGGATGGATAGATAGATAGATACCTAGGTAGTAGAATATGTGAAGGCGTGGCGAGGTACAGTACAGTCAGTCAGTGTACGATAGTCTACTAGTCGTTCACCTGGGTACCTCGTGGGATTTTCAGCCACGGGTAGATACTAGGATTAGGATGGGATATTACAAAGTAGATGTTAGGTCTCGTAGGTAGGTACCGATTGCGCTTGGGGTTGAGCTGACCTTGTTACTTGTTCTGACCGGGTCTAGATGGGGGTGTGGTCTGGGTGGTGTTTGTGAATTTGGATGGATAATTTTGCACACCGGGGATGAATGGGGAATGGTGTGGTTTTGGGATGGGAGGGAAATTGGATTAGATTGGATTGGAAGATGGAGGGATGGAGGGATGGGAGAGTGGTGATTAGATGGATATTAGATGAGGGATGAATGGATGAATGAATGGGAGAGTGGTGATTAGATATTACTCCGTAGATGAGAGATGAGTGTTGGTAAATTTGATAATGATAATGATGTTGATGATGATTTTGATGAGTGGGTTGGTTTGAAATGAATGGAATAGAATGGAAATGAATTGATTGAGATGATAATTTATAGATATACTTTGACTTGAGCATTGATTTGTATACTCCGTAGAGCAAAAGGAACTGAACTACATATCTAGATACTCCTACCAGTATGCCTTTTGGAATATTCGAAAGATATCTAGAGTCTGACATACCTAGGTAATCAATAGAAATCTATGTGGATGACAACAATGTATCAATGAAAAGCCATATACATATAATGTAGTAAGATACTGGTACAAGCCAATTCATCTATTTTGTTTCTCCATTGGGATCATTCGAATGCAATATTTAATATAAATCATATTAAATCCATCTCCACTTTCAAAGTCACCGGTAAGCACTCTCACTTGATGAAGCGGTGCTCTACATCTCCATTCGCGATTTCGGTTATCCTTTCATACACTCCCCGGCCCCAGTTATCCTTTTATTTGACTCCATACGAGTAGTCCATACAGAGTACAACCTCTCACAGCGAATACCTAGTAGTTAGTCACGGATTCTTGGGTGAGGTCTGTTCACGCTTGCCCCATTTTATTTTCTCTCCTGCTTTTCAAGCTTGCCCTGACTTGCACCGGATTCCCGCGTTAAACTTTCTCTGGAGATTCATCTGCATCTCTGCATCTCTGCATCTCTGCATCTCTGCATCTCTGCATCTCTGCATCTCTGCTTCTCTGCTTCTCTGCTTCTCCTACGTGCTTGCATTAAGCTTGTAACCTGAGACCTAAGACCTGAGACCTCCAGCTTCAAACTTGACCTCATCTTCATACCCTTTTCCGGCTTGATAAGTTCATACCAGTAGATAATTGGCTATTAGCTATTAGCTATTAGCTTACTAGGTACTTTACTCATATATTGTACCCTTACCTACTAGGTATTTCAAACTTTAATTACCGACCCTACGAGTTGAACCCCTACCCGTACCCTTTTCTCTATATCGTCTCGACTCTCGACGCTCTCGAGATTCTGAAAGGATCTCAAGAGCGTCGACTGTATTTTCATAATTCATCTCCCTCGATATACTTTGTTTTAGTCTAAACTGTAACTTCTCCTTCTGACTGGCTATCCCCTCTTCCGGAACGTAAAATCTATCAAACTACTTGATCCTATCTGGCTTAAATCGATTCGTGCCTTTATTATTCCATCTTTTATGACTTGGTGTTCATTCAGCACATCAAACACATATATATCGAATATATATCAAATACATATTATATTCATATCAAATACCTACCTACCTACCTACCTACCCACCCATCATATCATAAATTCCCGTGAAAAGGAAAAAGCACGATCCTCTTCTGTGCACAAATATCTCCTCGTTCATTAAGAGAATAAGAAGAAAGGATCAAAGTTTCTTTGTCCGAGCGATCATCTCCCTCATCTAAACTTTCAACATCAACATCAACATTCTTTTCCTATCCCATACACTATCTTCTGATCTCTATCGAAAAGATACTTTCCATCATCAACTCTCTACACCATAACATTCAGACTGGTCTGATCTGAAGAAGAGAAAAAAAGAGATCCTCAACGTAACAGTAGAATATTACGTGACGAGAAAGTAGAGAGAAGAAGAGGCAAAAGACGAGAGCCCTGGAGAGATTTGAAAAATTAAGGAGAGAGAGAGAGAGAGAGCGCGAGAAAGGAAAGAAAGAAAAGAAACGAAACCAAAGGAGAAATTATTCCATTCATTCACTACTTTACCTTTTACTTCACTTGATTTAACCTTCACTTCATACTTATCTTACTTCACTTCCATTCACTCCCATTCACTCCATACAAGTTCGCCTGTACTATCTTTTTATTTATTTATTTTTTTAACCTGGTTCGTTCCTAAAATTCAATAACGGCTACAGAAAATCATCTTCCGTTCCGTCGTCGGTTTAATTATTTTATCAATTTCTCCCAAAGCCAAAGCTTCCAACGAAAGATCAATTGTCGTTTCACATCGACCTACCACCTTCAACCTTTTACCTCACGCTCACGCTCACGGTTGATCCATCATCCATCATCCATCATCCTCTTCTCATTACCCACGATTGAAAGAAGAGTAATTTCAATATCGAACCATCAATTTCTTGATTCCTATCGAATCTCTTATCAACCATCACCCATCACCCATCAACCATCAACCATCAAACATCAAGCATCATCCATCACCCTACCTTACCTTACCTCTTACCTCTTACCTACTTTCAAAACATTTCAACCTTTTCCTTACAGGGTCGTCACCTTGTCGCGCAATCGCAATCCATTTTTCGATACCCTAAACTTTTAACTCTTTCCCCTTTCGACTTCGATAAGCATTCGAAGCTTTTTATTCAGGGGGATTTAAGTTGATGATAACTACATCACATCAATTCATACATTTTAATCATTAAAGATGGCTTCAAAGGTAACCCATCATCTTTTCTTTTTCTCTTTCCTATCATTTATCACGTAGCTGGATGCATCGAAAATCAATTGACTAACGTGCACTTCCTCTATATAGTTTTTGCGAGAATATAAGCTGGTAGTAGTTGGTGGAGGAGGAGTTGGAAAATCTTGTTTGACAATTCAATTGATTCAAAGTCATTTCGTCGACGAATATGATCCTACGATCGAAGGTAAAGATTCATCTTCTCCCATCCTATTATCACATAACTCAACTAACATTGTGTTTTCTCCATCAATTCAGATTCCTACCGTAAGCAATGCGTTATCGATGAAGAGGTCGCTTTACTGGATGTCCTCGATACCGCTGGACAAGAAGAATATTCCGCCATGAGAGAGCAATATATGCGTACGGGTGAAGGTTTCTTATTGGTATACAGCATTACCAGCAGACAAAGTTTTGAGGAAATCATGACATTCCAACAACAAATTTTGAGGGTTAAGGATAAGGATTATTTCCCTATTATCGTTGTTGGTAACAAATGTGATTTGGAGGGCGAGAGACAAGTTTCAAAACAAGGTATGTCTATTTGTTTGTTCATCTATTCATTCATTTGAAATTTCCATCGTGAGACCCGATGTCGCAGGTCACAACATACAGCATAAAGAATGGACACTAATCATTCAATCACAACAGAGGGTCAACAATTAGCAGATGATTTCGGATGCAAATTTATCGAGACATCGGCGAAATCGAGAATTAATGTCGATAACGCTTTCTACGATATTGTTCGCGAAATCAGACGTTATAATAAAGAAATGGCTGGTTACACGGCAGGTGGTGCTAGTGGTGCAAATAATGGTGGACCACAAGGAAAGATGGAGGTTAGTGAGGGTGAGAAGGAAAGTGGATGTTGTGGAGGTTGTATTATCATGTAAATGGTGAATGTGACGAAGAGGGGTAGAGGGGATAGATATCAGGATTGGTGGTAGTTGGGCGTATATTATGGAATTTGAAGAGATGTTGTTACATTTGCAAAGGAAAGATACCAAAACAATTTTCTAAAAGGGGATAGATTGATGGGTGGCTGGATGGGTGGATGGTCAGATATACGAAGTGGATCTTTGAGGATACAATGGATATTGATGGATGGTATGGATGGATTGGGATGGGATTTCACAAATAAGATGTTAGTAATTTTGGGGGATTTGACTTGCTGTCGGTATACATATATTGGTGGGGTGAAAGACAGTGGAGTGAAAGACAGTGGAGTGGATTGTAGTGAACAGAAGAGAAGAGATCCTTTATACAATACGTTGTTTGAAGGATGGATGGTATGGATAGTTAGCTGGATAGATTGATGGCGGATGGTGGATAAGTGAGTGGTGAGAGGAGATGCATGGTTTAAGGAATATGTATTCTTGAAAATAGTGAGAGGGAATGGATAGGAAGGAGAGTGGAGAGTGAAGAGGGAAGGGAAAAACAGAGAAGGATTTGTGAGATGAGAGAGGGGAGATATTCTAAGTTCAGCCTCTTCTTCTTTTTTTTTATAATGATACTCCTTTTTAAATGTTATGGATGGGATTCTTGGATTCTTGGATTGTTGTTTTTAGTGATTGTGGATGGTGATGATGGTGGTGGTAATGGTGATTGATGAATGGGTTTTTGTGTTGTGTGTATGAGTATTTGTGAGTGTAGTGTAAGTATACCTATGTTTAAATATCAGTAAGTGTAAGTAAGTAGGTAAGTGTTATATATAAATAAAATTAACCCATGCTTGCATGATATTATTAGATATAAATCGAAGGGGGAGGGGGGAGGGGGTGGATTGGGATCAACAGTATAGTATCTTGTAAAGTTATATAGAGCCGGATTCAGATATAGATATAGATATGTGTGTGTGTGTGTGTGTGTGTGTATTTATTAATTTCTCCTGGGTGAAGTGGGATGGGATGATGGGATGGGATGGTGGGATGTATTATGGGTTTGGGGTTTATGGGTTTATGGGTTTATGGGTTTATGGGTTTTTGATGATGGGGAGGGGGGGGGAGAGGGCGGGGAG
>PQXL01000177.1:0-70997 GCA_004916875.1 Botrytis galanthina
AAATATTTTAAAATAAAAACATTAAATAAAATTCCAAAATATTTAATAAATAATTTAATAAAAAAACGAATCAAATAACTTTAGTATATATTACAACCCTAACCTACAAGAAGCTTAAATTACTATACTCTTATTAGTATTATACGAATTTTCCACATGAATATAATACAAAAAGAACCCCGCTACCCCTCTCATTAAATCACACCTATGGATATACCTAGTATCTAATATCTATACTGGGGTGTATTAACACGTGAACTACACTTCATATATCCTCCCTCCTGACCAAACTCCAGGAGAAACCACCAAAATTCGAAATTTCACCCGGTATTCAAACCGAACACCAGCTTGTCGATAGATAACCGCTCCATCCAATCCACCCACAAAGAAGCACCATTCTCGAGAGATGAAAGATTCTACGAGTACAAACGGTATTCGAGGAGCGGAGTCCTTTCACTCGTCTTTCCCCATTCATGATTCCTCACACCATCGCAAAAGATGGGAAGGGAAAAGAGGGGCATCTAGATAGATATAATATCATACAAAGATTCTCCAGGTCTACATCGCTTGATACTTTCATAACTTCATAACGTCTCAACTTAAGAAAGATCTCAAAAGACTCAGGGCATGCCATCGTATTGTTTTCCTTCTTTACTTCCATCTGCCCTCCTACTCTCTTCTCCTACCATCTACCCTACCCACCTGATGATTTACAGTATCCATATATCCCATCTCATCTCTCCGCAAGTAACATTTGTAAATCTCACTCTATCTCATCTCATCTCATCCCATCTCATCTCATCCCATCTCATCTCATCCCATCTCATCTCATCCCATCAATCCCATCCCACCCCTCACCTTCTCTCCACATCCAACACAAGCCTTAGAAGCTTACTCCACAAACTGATTCCCCAATCCAACCCTAGAAACAACACCCCACTCTTCTTCTCCCCTTTCCCCCTTCCTTTCTTCCCCTCTTCTCCCCTCTTCTTTTTTTTTCTTTTCTTTTCTTCTCTCTTCACCCTCTCCCCCTCTCCCCCCGCTAAGATCCAGTCGACATCAAAACCAATATCAATCACGCAACCCCATAATCCAATCTCAACCCCTCCAACCAACACAGAATCTCTACATTTCATTTCCCCTCTATCCCTTCAGATGCCATTTCATATCATCTCATGCCATGCCATGCCATGCCATCTCGAATTCTCTCTCCGGAGCTCTCAGATCATACAATCTGATCGAAATCTGACCCATTCATCATGACGCAGGAACTTTCCAGACTCTCCCTCCGTCTCCCTCCCCCCTTCTCCAACTTTTCAGATCTTACACCTACCAACAGCAATCAACAATCCAGCAAAGTACTCGATAGATTTTTAGTTTTACTTTCAAATATCATTTTCATTTACTCTTCTCTGCCACTTCTTCCATCCACTATTCTCATTTCAATCAACCACCTATCTACATTCCCCATTCGCATCATCCTAATACATCCCATTCGCTCAACCTTTACCGTAGACCGAAGACCGAACAGAGATTGAAACGATAGCTCTGCTCAGTCCATCTCAGCCCATTGCACTCACAAAAATTGCTCCCGTCCAAGATCTCAACATCCCAAACATTCCTTGCACCAATTTAATCCTTGGTGACTTGAATAGGAGTGACTGCGTATGTAGGTCTGACGTATCTATAATATCAAAATATCAGCATCATCTTCTTCTTAACACTCTCCTGCTCTAGTTCTTTCTATTCTTAACACTCTTCCCAAATGGATAATCAAAACAACATACCTATCACTGTTATATGGACTAGTCTCACTACCCAACAATTCCTTTTCTCTCTTCAAATCAGCCCAATGTCTTCTGACAAGGTCACGATCGGTTTCCGCTGTCAAAAGTGGGATCAAATGGATTCTAGACCACATTTTTTCACGGGCAAGTTCACTGTTTAATATTTGTTAGCGGGTTATCCATTTGAATCGTCTGACGAGGGAGAAAGGCGTCCTGATATTTGAATGTATAGTTCAATGTCATATCCAAGCTCCTCAGACGGCATTTCTGAATTATTCAGGATATATCATAGATTTCATTAAAACCCTCAGGAGTAGAACCTTCCACCGAGATACTCATGCCCCTCAATCCCCAACACCCCAAAACAAAAGAAAGAAAACAATACATACTTCTGTTCCCGAATACCCTTTCCTACTTTATAGAATCCATATGTCATAACTCCAGCCATGGCCAAAAGCATAACCGAGGGTCTGAAACCGCGTGCTGGAAGATTTCTCTATAATTTTCAAACATAAGATGTTAGCTTGCTTTCCTTTGAACTGAGTGCTTTTCTTCCTCTTTTCCACCCCACAATCTCGCCCCTTCCGCCCCTCTATTCATCTAACTACATAAATATCTGACTATCTACGTCGGACTCGTGGAATATTAGGATGAGGATGAGGACAAAGGAATGTCGTAAGATGCGTATGGAGATCAATCGTCGTATATCGTTGTTTGGAAAATCTCGCAGTCTCATAATGAATGACGCTCCGCTAGCCCTCCGGGGGCCACTGCCGTGGAGGCCGACTATTTGGTTAATTCCATCCCATCAATCCAGCCCTTCTCTCACAACTCTCCCTCCTTCCATTTGCACCATACCCAACACCTCATTCCCATTGACAGACATCAAACATCGAACATCAAATCTCTACCCCTCCATTACCTCCAATCTCCAAACTCCACGAACCCATCACACCTACCCCTCCACCGCACCGCAACGCACATTCTCCATCTGCAATTATTTTTAACCACCTCTATCCCAAACCGTCTCATCCAATCTCCTCAACCATCATCACTCAAACTCCAACTCCAGCTCTCACTCCCCAATCCCGATAATCAATACAAACCCCCAATATCAACCGTCAAATACAGCAGCACATCCCAACACACAACCATTCACAACTCAGTCCGCATTCTACCCCGCACTCCCCCTCACAATATCTCAATACATAACAGTCGCAGTCCCGGCAGTTGTCTTTTTCTGTTTTATTTTGGGTTTCGATTTCGTTTCGTCCTCATCCTCATCCTCGTCCTCATCGTGGTCGTGATCGTGCTCGTCTCAATCCAATTCAATCCCCTCCCCTTTCCCTTCTTCTCCTCCAAATGTATCACCCATCCCATTACAATCCATCTTTCTCCAATCTCCAATCTCCCATCTCCCATCTCCCATCTCCCCCGCTTCTCAATGCCCCATCCCCATCCCCATCTCCTCTCCCTCCTCTCTTCAATCCCCAATCCCCAATCCCCAAACCTCCCTTCCGATTTCCGATTTCCCATTTCCCAATTTCCAATTCCCTTCTCCTCCTCCGCAGAAACAAAAGAACCGAAAAAGGAAATCCCACTACACACCTTGTACTGCACGGCTTCATACCCGCCCTTTGGCGGCATATCCTGAGGCATATTTGCTGATTTCTCTTCCCTCAAACTATTATACTTTTCTCGATCTTCGTTCTTCTATCCCTTGGTCGCGACGTCACAAGATAGGATACAGAATATGGTGTAATTGGGTTGTTTGCAATGTTCAATGTGGTGTGCTCTGCTTTCGAGATTGAATGTTATCGCTCAATCAAGCTCTAATTTATTCATGCCTTGAATTCAAGGCTTGTGGTTCGTAGCCCTCCCGAGATCCACACCTACACAATTGACTTGGTCTGAGCGTTCGTAACCAATAAACATCAAGGTTTTACTATGCTTGAGTACGTATAATAATACATCAATCCTCATCCTCATCATCGTCCTCAAATACAAATCTCTCGTAATCATCTCATCATAAAACTCATCTCAATCTCAATCTCATAGACTCAATAATTCTTCAATCTTCGTATAACGCCCAACTAATGCACAAAACCAATCCCATCCCTTCCCTTCCCGCCAAACCCCCATCCCAATTCCAAATCTCCCAACCCCAATTCCCAACCATGCCATTCCTATCCACCCAGTTTCCCAGATTCCATCCACAAAACACCTTTAAAGCAATAATAAACCACGCTTCAAAATGATATGATGGCTGACACAAGATTTCTCGTTTCCTCGTCATGTGCAATTCCTCCCCTCATGCCAAACAGCAAGGACTCTTGATAAAGTTTGACCCCGGTGCAATGCAATGCAAACAGCAAGATCAACCGGCAGCAGCAGCCGCTTCTTCCTCCAGTTCCAGATCAAAAGCAGCCTGCATTTCGGCTTCCAGATCATCTTCAAAACTATGATCACTTTCCTCCGCCATAACTTGATTAACCTCGTCATTTTCATCACCCGTAACCCCCGGGGTAAGAAGACTCGATTCCGTTGTACTATTTGGCGTTTTTACAGTTTTCAGGCCCGTTGTTCTTGAATTAGCTACTCGCTGCTTTTTTGCCATAGTACTTTCTTCTTCACTTTCATCTTCATCCGTCGCAACGTCGAATCTTCGTTTATGTCCTCTTCTTGAACTTGTACGCGATGTTCGACTGTTGTTACTGTTATTACTGGTAAAACTTGTGTCGCTTTCTGTACCAGATTCATCATCACCCATAAATTCGGCTAATTCGTCATCTATTGATGACCAATTGAGATCTGTCGTTGGAGAGATGTCACCTCGTGGTTCATCGGGCATGACACCTTCTCCATCTAGCTCAGATCTTGTGTCGTCATCTTCAAAATCTTCACTCTCGGTGTAGTCTGAAGATTCCTCACTATCTTCACCAGGAGATGGAACATTAGTCAAATCGCCACCTTGTCTCCTATCAGCTGGATTTATTTCCACCTAATGGATATATTAATATTGCACATGAGAAAATAATGGAGTTCAACCTACCAAATACTCTGATTCATCTTCCTTCTTCCACTTGCTCATCGACTGAGTCAACCACTGTTGTGTGACTATCTTAATGTGAGGATATTTTGCCGCTTCTCGAACTTTTTGGGTGCGAGTTTTTTGTGATGAGGCAACGACATGCGTGACTCTCTTCGAAACCCTGTAACACATTAGTGACTCATCCTCGAAACATCATGATAGTACATACTTTTTATGAATTTTGCCACCAAAGCTTTCTATCTGCTGAGCGATTTCAGATCTGAGTTCGGTTAGCATGGATTTTCCCCTAGCCCTTTCTAAACCCCACACGCTAGAGAATATACACGACAAAGTTTTTTGTGAAATAGAATCATAAGTGGTATCAACTAACCTCATAAGGTCAACTCCCAAAGGAACTAAACCCGACATTACTATTACACATCCATCTAAGACTTGAGACCTAAAGGTTTGTTAGCAAAATCGTCTTGCGTGGCATCGCTTTTGGGGAGGGGAATCCTTACTTGAGACGCGGCATCACAACTGCAATATTGGGTACCACTTTGAGATCGGCAGCTTCATTTTTGACGTTGACCTTTCTTTGATGACCAGGTTTTAGTTGTGCAACTCGTCCACCTGGAACATTGACCAAAGCTTTATCGTATTCTTCATAGAAAGCTCTATGCAAATCCGTAAGATGTTGTTGAAGATAAGTCAGTTCGACGTCGTCATCCTTAAGAACACTGTGTCGATGCGTGTGATGTTCAACTGTGCCATCCTCGACCGCCTTTTCTGCTTCTTCCTGTTTTTTGTCGGCTTCGTCAAGTTCTTCCTGTTTATGGAGTAATGGTCGGTCCCTTAATTGTTGCTCCAAAAATTTCTCTTGCTCCGCTGCTTGTTCAAGTAATGAAGCGTCATCGTCTAACGTGTGAGGTTTCGGTAGAATTGGTTTCTCAGTTGCTGGTTCCTCCTTGGCTTCTTCAGCAGATTTTGTTTCGCCTGCTTCAGGTTCTGTAGGCGTTGCAACTTCTCCGATAGGTGTTTCGACCGTCTCAAGTGTGCTAGTCTCCGGCTTTGAGTGATGTTTCTTTTTGGGTGTGGATATCTTAGGAAGCTCTTCTCTTTTCGGTAGGAAACTCGAATTAATATCTCCGATACCAGTGAAGAAATCATAGGGAACAACCTTGATAAGATTAGGACGATTCATTGGCCAAACGTCTGCGCGATCATCAATAATTGCCACCATATGCGTGCTCTGAGGGAATAATCTAGCCAGACTCTTTGCCGTGACGTTGCCGTTCTCGTCTCGACTAATGATACGATCACCAAATAATTTCTTTCCAGGGTCGACAATCTTTGCAATATTTAATGCGTATGCTCGAGTACCCATAGTATAAACATGTAGCTCATACATTTCGGAGACTTTTGCGAGAAACTCCGCAAGTCCAGGGCGCATTTTAATGTAATACCAACAACCGGATGCGAGACCGCGAGGACCATCATCATTGAGTTGGAAGGATCGCACATCTTTGACGGCCTCGTAATTTGGTGAATTGACATCGCGTTGCCATTCTCCAACAGTAGGTTCAATACAAGCATGGATAATGGTCTGATCCAGATCCACCACCAAGGAGAGTTTTCGATTCTTAAGTAGCCGCCGTTGCAATTCTTCTTCTGCCTTCGACGCCTCGTCAAGACTCACTGTGAGGTGTGTTTGGTCGTGGATCATATTGATTCTAGCGCGGTCTGTATCGAGCGTGCTGGTGGCCCAAGAGACCTCGGTCATATCTTTTCCACACATCCCACACAGTCCCGCGAACTGGACAGCATGCGAACAACTTTCTTCAACGTCGACCACAGGTCCATCGCTCTCAATTGTCATACCTTCTTTGACTAGCCATTTCTCGATAGTACCGTCAGAAGGACTATCCCATGCCCCATACGATGTTTGTTCTTCTTCCCATTGTTCGCCCAGTGGATCGCCAACCATTAGCTTCCAATGATATTTATATTCGAGGAGTGAGTCCCGTTTCGAGATCTGATCGCCATGTTTCTTATATAACTTGGTGATTGTAATTGGGTACCTTAAATTCGGACCCAAGGTTAATGTCTTTCCCATTTTGATATCCTCCTTCGCAAAGCTGTTGTTGGATGTGTGATCATGCGATCCCGGGTGGGTCGGTTCTATTTGTTGAAAGATGAATCGTCAGTAAATGAGCTTAAAATGTAAAGGAGTGGAATGCGCGCGCAGATGAAAGCAAGCTCGATGAGAAGTTGAAGCGCATATCGCAAATCGCATATGACAAGAAGCAAGCCACAGCACCTTATGAAAGGCCGTCGCAAAGCGCAATACAATTCCAGGACAATTCGCCGAAGCTTAAAGCAAGCTTCAAGGATAGATACAATAGATATCTACAAGCTGTTGAAAGACCTACGAATTCAATTTAAGCTCCTTGAAAGCTCTCATAAATATCGCGTGGAGTTGTTCAGCATTGTAAGATTCCATGTACACCACCCACTCCCACTTCTTCCTTATTCAAGCTTGTAAGCCACAAAGGAGGTTGAGGTAACCACCAAAATGGGCGGGGATGAATGATGGCTTTCTTGATTTTGCGATGTTTAAATATATACCTTTTTCTTTTCAATTAGGAATTCTTTGGAGGCGTAATTTGAATTGCGCTCTTGTCGCGATGAAGCTTTCTGATATCTGCGAGAGGATTTGGAAGTTGTTGCGATTGAGAAAATTGGATTTGAAGTATTGAAAGGTAAGCGGTATTGTAGATTTTGGAGCTCTGAAGTTGAATCGTTTGTTGACTTTATATGTTCACATCAATCGCACGAACGCGACTACTGTGGAGTTAGGGAAGCTTATAAAGGATGGGTAGGTGTGCAGTTGTGCAGTTGTGCAGTTGTGCAGTTGTGCAGTTGTGTGAACGGGATACGGGATACGGGTGTGGTACCTTGCTGAGTTAAAATAAGGCAACAAGGCAACAAGGCATGAATAAATGTCGAATTTGAAGGAAAAGAACACAAGGAGGCTGTGTAGGTAGATGGATAGATAGATACCGCTAGAGTTAAGATACACACCCAGACAAGTGAATTTTCGACAAAGGAGGAGAAGGGGGGGACTTTTTATATGTGTGATCAGCTTGTTCCTTGCTCTCGATGTCGATTCTATGAGTGACTGAACAATGATTGGTTGATGAAGCGGGATCAAAGATGCTACTATAAAAATTGCATGGATGAGTAAAAGAATGAGGAGAATATGAACATCATCGAAACATCATCATCACTCATCACTCATCACCACTCCATATTTTCTTTCATTCACTTACCTACTGGTACTATGTAAATCAAATAGGACCAGATCTCGTGACCATTGTCTCAATAGGTAGGGACGACTAGGTAGGTCAGGAGTTGTCCATGTAGTGAAGTGAATGTGAAGATGGAGAGGGAAACCTCGAGGATATATATACCTAGGTATTCAAACGTGTAAAAATTATATAGATGCCTAATAATAGGTAGACACTAGAAAATATAAGTATGAATCACTCACTTGTTTATTACTCATTCCCATCTCCCTCTATTACTCACCTTCTCGTACAGCACCTACAGTCACGACTCACTCCACTCACAACCTGATCCCCCTAGCAAACACACCTCAACACCCGTCCACCATTACACGAAACCCGTTACATCCAAACGAACAACGGAGGTGGTATAAGAAGACCATCCATCCATCTATCTATCCATCCATCCATCTATCTATCCATCCATCCATCTATCTATCCATCCATCCATCCATCCATACATCCATCCATCCATCCATACATCCAATCATTCAATCATTCCAAAATATAACCGTTTGCAGCTTATCGAGCATCTCATCCCGTCCAAACCTTAATTGACAGCCATGCGATGAAATATGTATATTCTTTGAACGTGTAAAATGGTTTTAGTTGGTATTTCTTTATTTCTTTGCCCTTTTACCTCTTCACCTCATATTACCTCATTCTTTCTTCATCAAAGAAGAGTTACCTCGGCGAAGAATTACCTAGTTAGACCTTCTAGACTTACGGAAATATTAGCTCTTCCGTAACATCCGCCTACGACCTATTTTAGCACGCTTCGGTTTGCGACTCACCGGGAGTCTATCAAGGTGGCCCTCCTTTACCGCAAAATGGGCCCGGCTTTTTCCCTCCCTGACTGGAGACCAAACAAATGGACAATCGATCATACCTTCCTATATAGAACATAATTATATTATCCTTCGTTCATTGATCGTAGTCTATTATCTATATTTATGTAAAATCAAACCTCCTCACTTCATCTTGCACTTCCCTCCGCTAAATACAAATTAAGTAGATTATATCCCATTCCTATTCCTGTCACTAACACACCCTTCATTATCTCATAGTCATCATATATGCAGACTGTCGTAAACCCTATCAACTAGCCTCCAACACCTTGCTCACTTAAAACATTACATACCCAACCCAATTCCATGCCTTCCGATCCAACCCATTGACCCGCTTGACGCTATGTATACCCTTGAAAAGAAATTTCAAGCCGCCTTTCTAGCCGGTGATAACGCCCTAGATTCCAAATCCGAGCCTGACCAAGTCATCGCGTTCCTATCGCTGAATGTTCCCGAACGCGCCATTGTATCCCAATCATGAATTCGTTTCATTGAATCCGGGTCGGTATCATCCCCTATGAATGTCCAACTCTCTTCCGAATCTTCCAAGGCATCATCATCTGATTTTCCATCCTTGAGCTTGATGAGTGATTTTGCGTACTCCATATCTCGATAGATACATTGAATAGCAGTGTCGACGCCGTTTTCCTGATAAGTTGTTAGTACTGATTGGTCTTCTTGTACACGAATTATAACATACACTTCTAATTTGTTCGCCCAGTACTTTGGCTTTTGTAATCATTCTCTTACTGTGCGCTGCCTCCCAAAGAGCTTTGGAGAAAAGACTTTCGTTAAGTTTCTTCAACAGAATACCCACGCCTAGATCCTCAACACGCTGACCAAAGAAAAATTGATCCCCGAAGAATGGCTTGATGATCGTTGGGATACCAGCTCGTAAACTAGCTCCCGTAGTACCAGCACCTCCATGATGGGCTGCCGCATCAATCTGAGAGAAGAGCCAGTCGTGCGGTGCTGATTTGATTTGGAATATCTCGGGTGGGAGTGGTACCTCAATATCGTTGGCACCTTTCTTATCCAAACGATCTGACCACCCCTTTGATAAAATGCATCTCACGTCGGCCTTAATGATGGAATCCCTCACTATTCTAGTCAAAGCTGCAGAATCTGGCACAACAATTGATCCAAACCCGACATATACTAGTCGTTTGCCATCTGCGCGGGCCTTGGCGATGAAATCTGTGAGATCCTTGGGTGGTGTATAATTCGAGCTTTCATTCAAAAACCAGTAGCCAGTAACTCTAATCCAATCGCTATAATCAAGAGGTGGTACCACAACCGAAGGGCTAAAATTATACAAGAATGGAACCTTGTTCGGTTGCATCTTCTCTAAATTCGTGGCTTGCAAACCTAGCTCTTTGTGTCTCCAACGATTCACCTGTCCAGAAATGGCAGTCCAAAAGACCTTATCAAACAAAATGTATGACAAGTAGTTATAAGCACCACCATATTTATGCTCAGGAACAGCGAATGCGTGAGGATAAGCTCTTGTTCTTGTCCATGGCATGGTGAAAGCTCGGAAATATGGAATTCGAAGAGCTTCTGCGATGTGAATTCCACCCATTGCACTGGGGCTTTCAATCAAGACATCAGAATTCTGGCAGGCCTTCCACGATGAGCTGAGTAAATCATCTATCCAACCTCGAAATTTCGAAGATGCTTCTTTCAAGAATGAGACCGTGAACATTCCGTTATCGACACAAATCCGCATCAACTCGGCCGGATCGCCATCAACTGGCGCAAATTCAATATTGTGCGACTCAACCCAGTCTTTAAACTCTAAGTGAGTGGCTATCTTCGTCTTATGACCTTCCGCCATCAAGCCCTTACACAGAGCAATGTAAGGCTGAACATCACCGCGAGAGCCAATGGTCAAGCAAGTGATACGTAGCGACTCTGTCGGTTTGAAATTCAATATCGAAGCTCTCGGATCGTCGAACAGTATTGGCGGTGATCCAGTATCGCCTCCCTTGGGAGTACCCATATTACTGATGTCATTTTCAGAATGAAGCACATGCCGTGCCTGAATTAGAGCTTGATTTTCAGCACTAGCCACCTCTGCACTTTCGCGCTCCTCCATGGTCAAGAGCCCAGACTCGTCCATATACTTTATTGTCTCTATATTCTGCAGAAGAGTTACCAAGCAGTCATCTCGATCCTCAGCTAAAGCGAATTCGAAGAATATCTCCGCATGTCCTCGGATAGTGACTACAAGCCCCGAATATCCAAATCTAGATGATGTCTCCTTTTCGACGTTTTCGATGTCTTTCAAAGGAATGATGATTTTAGTCTTTATGGTTGGTATCAGACATCGATAACAGAAAGATCTATCACTAAGGTAAATCTTGCCATATAGAAAGGCAAGTCGTTGCCAAGAGCAAAAGTATGCGGCATGGAGCTTCTCGTCGGGAGACAAGGCAAAGTGTTGGCGAAATCGCTCTGCGTGTGTAACACCATCGCGGTTATCATCATCGTTTTTCATGTTAGACATCTCGTCATCACGTGGCATTCCATGGGATTCTTCATAGTGCATCTTGCCCCCTTTCCACATGCCTGAGACCTTTTCCACATAGCCCATAGACTCAGTTGCCAGTAAGGAGCTCATCTTCTTCGAGTGTCTATTTAGATAGCCGGCGAAACCTGCAGCTCGTTGCAAAGGATATGATCCAGCCTTGACAATGCTTTGTAATGAAGGGCCAGATGATATTGCTCCTTGCCTGGCGTCCGAGTCCCCCATGGAACCTGTGGTAGCAGCATGTTTGGGTTTCTCGGGTCGGTAAGTACGTGTTGGGGAAACATCGGCGGATCTTCTTGGAGAGGTGAGGGGACGAGATTCTGGACTCTGAAAATCATCCTTATTGTTGCCCCGTCGCGATGAAGGCGAGCGTTGAATAGTGGGTGATAAAAATACATCGCTGCCTCGAAGTATCTGACTAGCAGACGCTTGATTTTCATCGCCTGTTGATGGCAAAGCTTCATATGACCCCGGTTCATCCAGAGAATGGACATATGAATCAGAAGACCCTTCTTTAGATGTACCCTTCTCTCGACTTAAGCGATTAGTACTAAGGCTACGTCTCGTGCTGATGCTATTCGCACTGGTGCTCCTGGGGCTTTTCGTCTGAAATCGGTTCACATCTATGCTACGTCGACCGTGCTTGTTAAGATCTATGCTCCTATGAAATACATCCGAACTTGAACGACTCAGATCTGTGCTAGCACGAGGGCTACCTGGTCCAGGAGAAAGTAACGGCGATAAGGTTGCTCGGACACTCTCTTCTAAAGCTGGTGCCGTGGTTTGAATAGGAGGAACTTGAGGTTTTTTGTTGTGGCTCATGTGGATCGACGTACGCTTGGAGCTATTATGGCTATCGTCCACTGTTGATGGTGACAAAAGGTCCTGTGCCAATTTCTGCGCAGTTGTATCTTCGACAAGGATTTTGAGTACATTCAAAGCTTCCTGGCCGTTGGTAAAAAATGAGAAGAAATACTAGACAAGGCCGTTAGCGTTTTACTGACTTGGATTCTGAATTACTAACCTCATCGATCGCAAAACTCTCGTCATTGTCGATGACGCGTATCTTGCAGGTGTCGGCAAAATCGACGATTTGACTGTCCTCGATATCGATAATATTCTCAATGGGTAAAGAGATCTTGACACTGTCGCCATCATTATGAGATCGGAATATTATCTTCTGTAAGGCTTTCACCCATTCCTTAGCAGAAGGGGCACTATCTGCATTGAAGTGATATTTTCTTTGATGTGTCTCGACGGTGAAATGTGTAGAGTCTTTTCCTTTCCCCTTCTCCGTAATGCTTGCTGAAATTCCATATCTCAAGTCAATGTTGCCTCTTGGAAAATATAAATCGGCTTGGTTGGTGTAATATGAAAGAACGTCGCCCTTCAACCGAAACCAATATCTATTGTACTTTGGATTGTGTTGGCCTGATTTCGATAGATATCCTGATTTGACGACTTCATGCTAAAAGAACGTTAGCGAATTGAGAAGGTAATCCATAAGACACAAAGTCAACAACATACCGATTTCTTTGGTAAGTAGGCATAGAAGCAGATGTGCTTAGATGTGATGTACATATACCCTTGGACCAATACACTTTTCATTAGCCAGCAAGGATATTCTATAATAATTAGTATTTGTCTGCATAATACGTGAAAGTAAAGAACTTACCCTCTACTACTTCTTCGGGAGTTTCGAACTTATAGATCTCCCTCAACTTCTTTGCTAAACTTGTCGATGACGTCTCCTCATCTTCATCAATCTCTGTAAGGTCTTTGGAAGTTCGAGGCATGTCGAAACTGGGTCGCAGAGCTAATTTTGCTTGGGCATCCAGCATTCTACTCATAACCGGTGCGTCTCTTGGTTGAAATTGTGGAGATTTTATATCAGATGCGGTTGATTCTCGAGGAGAATCGCGTACTGGTGACGGCGTACGGCTACGGCTACCTTGGGCAACGGTGTTTGATGATTTAGACTTGGACTTAGAACCTAGTCGCGAGAACGATCGAATCAACTTGCTCTCTGAGAATTTCCTTCTATGCCTTTCCGATTTCCCTGACCTTTGATCTATGCTGTCATTATTTATGTGCGACTCGGAACTCTGTCGTGTTGGCTTCCTCGAATCATCTTCTTCGTCGCTGGATTGCGCATCAAATCTGGCATTGAAATCAACTTTTGGGCCAACAGCCGCGGTAATCATACCAAAGACAGATTGATTCATAGCATTAGGGGCAGTATAATCTTCATCCGCATCGTCGCCGTCTTGAAAGCGCTCAGGGAGTTCCATCGTTGCTTGGTGGCCTTCATTCCTTCTCTTCGTCAACTTTCTAGCGACCCTCTTCTTTAACTCATCTTCCGGAGCCATGTTGGCAATGACTTTTCGACGTTGGTATGGAAAACCAAACCGTTCGAGTTGTTTTGATGTTTATACAAATCGACAAGAATCCAACGACGTTAAGATCTCAGGCGGTATCGATAAGGGTGGCTTAGGCTCCTTCAGAGTAAGCTATACCCTAAAAGTTGAATGATAGGCGATTTGAGTTTGAATCACATGTAATTAAATAAAGTTGATCATAAGGTCTTCTTGGACTCAGTGTGGTTAGGAAGGGATTTATTAGTAGGCAGAGAGAGACAATTCAAAGGTGGATAATGAATCACAAGTTGTTTAAGGATTTGATACGATGGCAGTGAGTGTAAGTGAATGTGATGAAGGAAGAAAGTAATTAAGTGAGGTACGTAAGTAAGTACTATCTATGTAGCTAGTAAGGACGAGGTATCTCACAACATGGCAATGTTGAGCGAGCTCGGTTTCTTCGGTGGTGTGTCTTGTTGTGGGGGAATAGATTAAGATTACCAAGGTTACCTACCTAAGTACCTACTGGGTATCTCTATCTTGACTGGTTATGGTGGACCTATCCTATCTATCCATTATCGTATCGAGTAGATCACAATGCGACGATCTGATTCTCTTTAAGTGGGTAATATGACAACATAATACAGCAAGTCACAATCGAGGGAGCTAGGGAAACAGTCGAGATAGTCCATCTAGGTGTGAAAATGATTGTAACATTGGCTGTTTTATTGAGCAATATAACGAACGACATGTATCGTATATATCTAGCTAGGTTCGTTTCCTTTGTCTTGATCACTTCACAGACAGGTAGATACGATATAGATGCTTAGTAGGCACTAGATACGCATTATCAGGAGATGTACTCAGATCCATCCCATACATCCATCTATCTGTCAGGTAGTAGGTAGTAGGTAGATATCTATGACTACATAACCCAGACAATTCTAATCGAGCGCAGCGAGGACGGGGGTTTGGGGCTTGCCCCCATAAAAGAACATGTAAATAAGGTAGGGTATCACCCAATAGTAAATTCAAGAAGAAGAACAAATTATCATACGATAAATTGGCCAAGGTATCATACCAGGTAGGTATTCATTTTGACCAGGATGAATGGATCGGTTGCTTCATTAAATTCTTCTATAACTTCGCTTTAATAACGCTCAATATAAATTCATCGTCGAACCCTCAAAGTACTCATCATACTATACAATATCCAAACAAGGCCTAACTTATCACTCACGGAAAATGCGTCCATCACATCCAAAGACACAGTTTCCCTGACGCCGTGCCACCTGCTACCCAGTCCTTTGTAGGGTGAAATTGTGCAGCAGCTGGAACAGCTGTTATGAGACCATCACCCCCCAATTGCGCTAATTGTTCTCCATCGGCTGAATAAACATCACAAAATCTATTCATATTGCCAATCACAAATTTCTGAATTCCATCTTCAGGTTTCTCTTGCCAATGAGGCTTTAAGATAGTTACCCATCGTCCAGTTTGGTTATTGTGTTTGATAATAGTCGTAGGTTTCATCGCTTCATCATCGAGTGAATGACCTGCCTTGAAAGAGCCAGCATCGAGGAATGAATGAATCTTAATAGTATCGTCGTATGAAGAAGTTGCAACATGGCCAGCGGGGGACCATGAAGCATGAGATACCGAAAGCCTAGACTCATGCTCACCAAGTAAAACCGGGTGTCTTGAATCACCGGTCCCTGTTATTTTCCGTAAATCCCAAATCTTCAACATTCTATCTAGTGATGCCGTAGCCACAAAATGAGGATGCAATGGATGTAAAGAAAATCCACCTATCTTTTTATCGGAAAGGTACCAGATTTCACTTTTGGATGGAGTCCGCATATCATGGCGTCCGAATCGACCGTCCAGAGTAGAAAAGCACAGTAGATTCGGATCGTTGGATGGTATGGCAATGCTAGATATAGGGATATCTTCATCCAGGGAATCTGGGGCGAAAGCCTCAACAGCTACCCCTTTCTGTAGGTCTAGTTTTCGCACTGAAGAATCATATGACGCCGAATATAGCGAATTTCCGTCTGCGCCAAACACGAAGGAAGAGATTGACCTAGAATGTATCTTGAAGGCAGTAATGGCTGGCTCTGTGTCCTCTTCCTCGTCATCGTCTTCTGTTTTCACTCCCGGACCTTCTTGTGAAGCGTCGAACAATCCAACGTTCCCTAGTTTATCTCCAGCAAATATTAAAGGCTTGTCTACCGTTGGATGAAACCCTAGAGCGTATATTCTTTCGGGGGTAATTTTAATTCCTGGAGATTGAGTTAGCACTAGAATATTCCTTGAAAGAACCAAGTCTTACGATTGGGGTCATAAGGTTCATATAGTTGTAACCCGCTCATCTTCTCCCTCAAAGCCTTCAGCCCTTCATCTGTCGTCTCTTTGATATCATCTTCGGTAAAGGTTCTCAAATTCGGTTGAGCGCCACGCATGACTCCAGATAAAAATCCATTCTCCTGCTTCCATTTCTTTCCCTCAACAATAATATCATTAACATTTATATCTCCTGCGACTCGCTGCCTCTTAGCTTGTGAAACTTCCTTCGCAAATTCTTGTTCAACCTCTGCTTTGCGCTTAGCAGTCTCACTATCAGCTTCAATACCAGCCAGACGTGAACTTGTACGGGTTGGTCTAGGGGCTTCTTTTTTTATGGGAGTTGCTCTCTTTCTAGGGGTTGCTGATTTTGGTTTTGGTGGCGGTTTTGGGACGATTTTCTGTGCTGTCGTACTAAGGTCCTTCAGCATTGCTTGATTTGCCGCAATATTTTCGAGTCTTCGGCGCTCGAAGGCACTCATCTCTGGCTTTTCCTTTTTATTTGGAGCCATGTTGTGGATTTTTCTTGTGGATTGTTGGTCTGAGAAGAATCAATGGCAACATGAAGGATTTACCAAATAATGCAGGGTCAATTCATGAAGTCATTTCAATTAACGCGTCTCTATCAATTGAAGAAACCGCGTCGCGATCGATTTAACGTAGTCCGTGCCCAATTTTTTATCCTTAGAAAACTTACGGAAAAATTATGAGGGGTGAAATAGAATTTCAAAAGTTCGAGCGTTCAATGTTTCCCTTCTTTTAAGCAACTGCGAGATCCATCATCAAGCATTGAAAGCTGATTCAAAGCTTGATCTATTGATCGCATAACTTACTTCATCTGCAATAACCAGTCATGGCGTCCTTAAAGGTTGTTGAAGCTATTCCAATTGCATATTCAACTATGTCCTCCACAATGATGCCATTTTTATACCAAACTAGGACAATCGCAGGGCTACACAGGTCTATTTACAGTAAAAAATATCGAAGCAGGGTTTTACCTTCGATTCATGGAGCAAACTTCCATACCTCTTTGCCCCGAGTCAAATATGAATCGCGAAACGGGATTTACGATGGCGAAGATAATACTGGGCCTCAAATCAGGAGGAGAGCTACCCCTAGAGGTGGTCATTCTCAGAGATCTAGATTTCGTCCAAGAATGGTCACTGATGAGTACAAATTCGATCTCGAAAAAAGTGAACTGGAATCGGAAGGCAATATCGCACAGTCTGGGGACATTGGCTTCGAGGAAGATGACCAAACTTTGATAGAATATGGCACAGAAATCGATGCATTGGCAAGTCCGCATTATCCGCAGCGCGAGTCCACGATTACAGATTCGGAAAGGCACACGTTCAATCGCATATTCACAGATATTTTCGCGCGGACTCAAAGGACGTCTTTGGAAGACGTTGATGATGGTATGGAAGACCTGCCTCCAACAAACAGGGAGAGTGCACGCAACAAGCTTGACAATATCATGGAGCATTCGCTATCAAACAAAAAACATCGAAGCAAGAAGGAACAAGAAGCCGAGATTAGTAGATACCCACCAGCTCTTCGTGCCGCAGCTGCTAGAGCGATTGGTCTTGTTCTAGAAGAGGAATCAGAGCCTACAGTCGAAACTCCGGAAATGGGACTCGACGCACAGGAACACTTGCGAGAACCTGAACGTCAACGAGTTGAGGATTTGTTGCGCAATGCCAATACGGATTTTGAGCTCTGGGATGTTCTGGAAAAGGAAGTGTTTCCACTTGTTGCAAAAATGGGTCTAGCAGAGACAAAAGAGAGCCGAGATCAGCTGAGAAGAGGAATAGAAGACTCTGGCGTTCTTCCAGTCGAAGAGGATCCCACCACTGCTAAAAATACCGAGCCTGAGATTTCTCCACTAGCATTGTATGGCCCCCTCTACCCGTCGCACCTTCTCCTTGGCCTACGTCTCCTCGATCGAGGGTTCAGCAAACCCTCCCAGCTTTCTATCTCTATCCTCCCGCGGATCAAATCTTTTGGTCTACTCTCCCATGTCTTAGGCGCCTCTACACCTCTTTACAATGAGCTTCTCCGTGTCTACTGGATACGACACGACGACTTTCGAACTTGTATAGACTTACTAAACGAGATGGAACACGCAGGTCTCGAGTTTGATTCGGAGACGTATGAGATTGTTAATAGTATTTTAAAAATCCGGGCTTTCGTTTGGAAGGGAGACGCAGGCCGCAACAAGATACCCATGTGGTCTTTGCCCGAGTTTCAAAGGTCTCGCCATCTTGAGTTTTGGCAGGAAAAGATTGGAAGAGTATTGAAAATGAAGGAGAAAGGGGGAATGGTTTAGGTCAATGAATTGAAAGAATTGGATGTGCATTATAATTATTTATTACTGATCATTCCACTCATTTTACTTGAACTTGTATTTCACACTTTTTTATTGCTCTCTTTGGCTCGAATTAAACGCATGCTTCTGATCAAAATACGACTCTAAGACCTTATTGGTTATGATATACCTAGTTATTTAGCTAGTGGCGCTGACTAAGAAACGCGGTCTATTTTGATAAACAACGTTGAACAATTTCCTTCTCACCTGGAATGTATTACAATAGCTGATTACCTACCTAGATATCCATGAGTACAGATAACAGGTACAGTTTTGATACTAAAGACAGGTAATATAATCTAGTTGCCCTCTCTTGGGCATTCTCCTATGTAGTTGATCTTTTGCTCTTGCATACACATACTGTCTTTACTGCTTTCTTTATGCAGAGCTAGTTCGCAATCACTCTTTTGTCCTTTGTGTCTGGCAACCCCAGTTTTCATTACTGGAATTCCTAAAAGTTATTGAATTAAAGGCTGTCAGACAATTTCGGGTGCTTTCACGAATACCTGATGTATATCTGAGAAAATCAAATACTTTGCTTAGCAGCACTCATAAATTTCTCATGTTCTATTAAGCGCGCGCAAAACCTGCAACATATGATGCCGCCCATATGCTGGATACCAATGAAAGGAGGTGAGCTATTCTTCTTTTGTCAAATCCTTTGAAAGTGAATGCTGAGGAAATCATCAGAAACTTTAACTTCAACTTCAACCTCAACCTTGAACTCAATGGAAAGCTCTGCTAGCTCCATTTTGAGCCATTCAAGTAATTTCAAAGCAGATTTCGTCTCTCAACCTGCAACTACAAATGCCTGTAGTCACTCACAACAGCATCAAAGCATTCAATCTAGCAACTCTGGCTCGAGTTCTTTGCAAACAATGCCTCTTTTTGACAGCTTTGTCAGAGGTCAATCAAATTCATCCGATGATTCCGAATTATTACAACAACAGATTGTTGCAGGGCAGCTCATCCTCGACCAGATACAACCTATAGATACTGACGGGCAAGTCGCAAGTCCATGTCAAATGAGTAAAGTTGGTACTATACAGCCAACCGAACTCATTTATCCTAAATCACTGTACCATGGCCATATTCCTCCTTTGCCTGCAAGCAAAGAGCATCAAGCATGTTCAGCTTTATTACGAGAACTCAAGGACAAAGACACGACAGAGATTTCGTCGACGCAGGAAGACTTTGTGGAATTTGAGTTGGCCGAATTTTCGATTTACATGCCTGACACTCCTCTCTATGGGCATGAGCTGCGTGGTTTACAAGACCTTGCTAGTAAAATGGGCCATTCATGTTTCCTACTCGACGGCGTTCTCAGTGTCGGAAATTCTCGACACTATGTTCAAGGCGTACCATTCAAAGTATGCTCAATAGGGAATTACGGTGAAGAATTTGATGATGTTGATGGTTCTATATGGCTTCAGTCTGATCTCAACATAAGAACGAATATTTACTATCGACTCAAGAACCCCGCACCGGAATATGCTCGTTTCCATCTTGGCTTTTTATGGTTGGCGAATCTGTCGAAACATTTTGTCGATTACTCTTTAGCATGTCAAAAGCAAAAGAAGAAGGTATCGATTCACAACTTTCGGACAGACTTTGCGCAGTGGTGCCAAAAAATGCATACAGATTCATCAAAATTCCAATCATGGTACCTTGAATATGGCCGACATGATTTCAGGCAAGCCGTCTCAGCAAATGTAAACTTCCTGTTCAAGGAATCGATGGGTGTAACGTCAAAACTTCGCTCATTGTACATCTGGGGGGAAACTTTGGAACTTACAAGCATTAAAGAATACCCAATCAAAGAGAATAAGACAATCGTCACGCCATACGTTTATGAATGCTTCAGTCACCTAAGATTTGGTCACCTACTCAAGCCTCTCATACCGACTATATTTGCAGAGAATTTACAAGAACAAGAGGATCAATCACTGTTGCTTTCGCCGAGGAAGACACGCATTGTTTGTGACTCTACTCTGCCAAACAAGCCTGGACATAAATTCTTCTCTGGGGGTAGAGGCGTTAAACGGCAGCAGATGCTTGATGCTATCAAAATAGGAGATGTATTGTCAGTCACCAAGGATGGACCAAGTTCCTTGTGGAAAGACGAGTCAAGCAAATGGAAAACAGAAGACGATTGTTGGTATTTGTATGTACAAATCAAGCATCAAAGTTCTCGTGGCAATTACTCTTTCGATGGTATTTGGCTGTATAAGCCTTCTGATACTAGTTGTGCAAAGATGAAGTATCCATACGCCAAAGAATTGTTTCTCAGTGACAACTGTACTTGCGGGTCTCGGGATTCCCGGATAACCCATGATGAAGTCATTGATATCATCCCTATAATCTGGCATGGTCTACCATCAGAAACAGACATCTTCATTCGTCAGACATATTTCAACCATGAGAGTTTTGTCACATTAAAAGATTCACACAAAACATGTGAACATTTGCGAAAGTCCGAGGAAGATTCACCATCACCATCCACTATTGTTGATCGCTTTCCCGTTGGACAGACGATACTCGCATTACCCCCTCGACGTAAGTCGAAAAACAATCTAGAGCCTTATGAGATTGTAGGATACGTAGAAGAAATCTCCAAGTTAAATGTCAGATTAAGGAGACTAATGAGAAGATCGGAGATTGATCATGCTGTGTTTTGTAAACCAAATGAGCTTGTATACACTAATATAATAGATACAATGTCAGCGCATAAACTCGAAAGAACATGTCTTGTACGAATTTATACTGAGAAGCAAGTCTCAAGCGGCAATGTCCCAGCACCTTACTGTAGAGATGGAGGCTCGAATGCCTTCATCATTACGAAGCGATTATGTGAGGATAATCAGACACTGATATCAATAGAAAGTGATACACCCCAAAGCCTTATCCAGGGTTTTGATCCCGAAGCACCACTGAAACGAAGAGTTCTGAATGGGCTTGATCTTTTCTGTGGTGGTGGTAATTTCGGCCGTGGCTTGGAAGAGAGCGGTGTATTGCACAACAAATGGGCTGTCGATTTGTTCTCAGCCGCGTTGCAAACATATGCTGCTAATTTGAAGAACCCTGAGGAAACCGATTTATTCTTTGGTTCAGTCAACGATTTACTAGCTGAGGCTTTTGTAGGCAACCCCCAATTACTCAAAATTCCTCTACCGGGCGATGTTGATGTTATAATGGCTGGTAGTCCTTGCCAGGGTTTTAGCAGAATGAATGCGTACAAAACTAATGATCAGAGTCTACGGAATCAGTCCCTGGTCGCGTCTGTTGCTGCCTATATTGATTTCTATCGCCCCAAGTACGGATTGCTAGAGAATGTTCTGAATATGGCTCAGAAAGGATTGGGACGAGATGAAGATGTTCTCTCTCAACTTATATGCGCCATCGTTGGTCTTGGATACCAAGTACAACTTTTCTTACTCGATTCATGGAGTTTCGGCAGCTCCCAATCACGAAGTCGAATATTTGTCTCATTTGCAGCCCCTGGTTGTGTTCCACTTAAGCATCCAGACCTTTCTCACTCACACCCCCCACACATTGGCGAACGTGGGCTTGGTAAATTAGCGAATGGTCAATCATTTGGTAGCCGAGTTCATTGTCCCACTCTATTTCAGTACCGTACTGCTGAACAATCGGTAGCTGACCTTCCTCACATTGGAGATGGAGCGACTGGTCACTGCACAAAATATCCGGATCATGTTTCACCTATTACCTTGTCCAAAAAATATCGGTCACAAATCGCATGCATTCCCACTCATCCACGAGGAATGAATTTTACAAAGACATGGAATGAGGGCAACGGTATAATGACGAAAGCGGAGCGAGACCTTTTTCCATATCTAGCCAAGTCGGGAAAGATTAGAGAAAGCGTTGTAAAACTTTCTAAAGCCTGGGGAAGGATAAAGCCACACGGACTGTTTCCGACTGTACTGGTGGTAATGAACATGGAGGATGCCCGCATGGGAACGATTTTGCATTGGGACCAGCATAGACGCTTGACATTAATGGAACTCCGTCGTGCTCAAAGCTTTCCTGATGATGAGGTTATCATTGGTAAAAGAGGGGAACAAATCAAAATAGTTGGGAATAGTGTTGATAGGACTGTTTCTATGGCATTGGGAATCTCTCTACGAAACGCTTGGCTGGAGTGTTCACCTAAAGTTGACATGCCTACAAGAATTGTGAGAACTCAAACATCTATGGCGGTTAGGGAGAGATCTTTGGAGATTCTTGGTAATACGGGCTCTACTACTTTGGAAGTTATTCCAAGTCAACGTCCAAAAGTTAAGCCTTATGGTTTGGAGGCGCAAAATGGTGTATCGAATGGTCCTGTTGCGTTTTACTCGAGCTCATCGAACTCAGCTGGTTCAAGTGTGTCTGGTTTTGACGAATTGGGTTCAATTGATAAGATTGAAAATTTTGGAGGCGGCATGTCCAAGATACACAAAAGGCGACGGTTGATTGACCATGCCAATGAACCCGCTCATAAATCTCCAAGGCTGAGCTCAGCAGGAACTCTTTCATCCAAATCAAGAGAATCTGTTGCGAATTCAACCTACAATTCCAATACTTTTTTGGAGTCCAACTCTGCAAAACGTTCAGGTCTGGGAAATATCGCCACGCTAAAAAGTATTTCTCCTGACTTATATTCAGCATCACCTCCTCCGCAATTCAATTCTCACTATCAAACAGACACACCTAATATAACCAACCATTCAAACAGCCATTCACTTTATCCACAAGACAATCATGTCACAATGGATGATAATAATGACGACAATGAAGATACCATCTGGGTAGATTCCGGACCACGCGCCTCAACTCTCCTCCATCGAATTCCTCGTTCTCGCACTACTACATCCAGAAATCCTAGGGCTCTCAATACCTCATCATCAAAATCTTCACACCACAAAAAACGCTCTCAATTTATCGATCTTACGAGATCCGACAGCGAAGATCACACTCCGGTGCCAAAATCCTCATTTCAAGTGGTAATTCCAGCTCCGGTGGGAAGGGAAGAATTTGGTGATTATGCATCTTCTGATTCTCAAACACGAGAGCGGGGACTCGCATCTGGAATGGGGAATCGTTATGTAGCGGTGGATAATAGTCTGTTTGATGCGTATGCGCAGACTAAGCGCACGATGGGGGATATGGATGGTAGGTAGGATGCCATGGTATGGTGGGGGTAAAGATAGGGGGGGAAGGGTGATATAGGAGAGGAATGGAAAGACGCTATCTCAATTATAATAACACCACTGTTAGAAATTGTACATAGAGGGAGATGGGGGTAAGAGTAGTACTTTGAGCTGATCGATCTCGCATCCATCACATCATCAGGTATTAGATTCTATTAGACCGCATTAGATTTCGTTTGCGTTAGATCTTGGTTGAGTTGGTAACGATGTAAAGTATCTAGGTATCTAGGTATTTAGGTAGTTTCCCAATCTAATCACATCACATCACATCATCTCACATCGTCTCAAACAACAATAATTCTAGAATTCAAAACTTCCTCTCACACTCAGAGTAGAGTCACTTTGCAATTGTGATATCTTCATTTCAGTATACCGTATTCCGTATACAGTATTCCGATACCTAGGTATCTATTGCATATATCATATGAAGACTAGAAATAGAAATAGAAATAAAATTAGTATTCATAGCTCTAATTCTTATTCAGAGATGAAATGTAATGAAATGTAATGATAGGTAATAAGTATTCTATACTAAGCTTCACATTTTATATTCTGCATCTCGATATTTATTCTCTAAGTAGGTATTAGATACTCTATTATCTACCTATCTAATATCTAGATAGTATTATTATATCTAACTAATTATAGATGTTTTTATATACTTATTTTAAAATATATTATTCACTATTATTCACTATTATTCACTATTATTCACTATTATTCACTATTATTCACTATTATTCACTATTATTCACTATTATTCACCATAATTCACCATAATTCACCATAATTCACCATAATTTAATACAATATAATATAATACAATACAATAATTCATATACAACCTACCTAACTAATTATCTATCTACTACTATCTTATAATAGACTAAGTAATAAATAATCAAATAAGCACAACTTTTACAATTTATAGAAGTCGAATACTTTATTTAATTCTAAATCAAATCCTCAATTCGCAAACTCGAAATACGATCTCATCCTATCTCCTATTCATTTTACAAAATCTCAAATCTCAAATCTCAAATCTCAAATCTCAAATCTCAAATCTCAAATCTCAAATCTCAAATCTCAATCCCCAACCAAATCAAATCAAATACCCCCCTCTCTACCCACACACCTAAATATAAACAAACAAGGTTTGAATCACAACTACGACATAGATATCTGAACAAACTTCTAGAATATATAAATAAAATAAGTACTATTAGGGTATGATTTGTTGCTATTTTAACACGGATATAAGACAAGATATAAGACACCCCGGAACCCATGGTTCATTCCATTCAACAGATGCTGCGAAAAACTCCAAAATTATCAGCGAACCCACCAACCCACCCCTCAACCCCATCAGAAATGACAAAAGAAATGTGTAAGGATTGGAAATCGAGAAAAAAGTTTCGAAAGCTTTTAAAATAATTCGTTAATTCGTTAAGTGGTAGGTGGTATATGTTTTGTAGGTGATTTCAGGCGCTGATTACTTGGCCTCCCCAATAATATCGGTAGGACCAATATCTTCTCCGGTCAAGATTCGATTGATCTCATCATATGTGTCTTCGAACTCATCCTCGGGGATAACATCGACTTCGATATGGGAGAAGGGGGATTTCCTATCTCCCGTTCGCTCTTCCTCATCCGCGGCGTCAAAGGCGAATCTTTCTGGCGCGGGTAGATCCGTCTTTCTACTATCTCTTGAGCTCGATCTCGATCTCGATCTGTCTCTCCTCTCCTCCTTCTCCTCGCTCCTATTCCTTCCCCCAATCTTCCCCGCTCCCACACCCCTAAACATCCCCTCCATAATCTTTCTCTCCACCTCCTCCTTCTCCTCACTCATCTCCAATAAGCTCCTCCTCTTCCCCCTTCCCTCAATCTTCCCATCCAGAAAACATTCCCGGGGTACATCCCCCAATGGTTTCCAAATATCGTAATCCCTAACCACCCCTTCCAACCTTCTATGCCCCTCATCCGGATCCTGCAGCATTTCCATGCCCATAACATCTATAAACCCCTGTCGACTCAACATCGGCATATTAGCTCCAAGCGAAATCGATCTCCGAATACGTTCTCCCGCCGTAGGAGACGGCGACGGAGGCGGAAGATTCGACGCATGGCGTACCGAAAGCGTGTGAGAAATATCATGCGTTTTGAAGAAAATACCCAACTCGAGGTCGGCGATCTCTTGATTTTGAGGTCCCCCGGTTGTGTAAAGTGTTTTTTGCCCTAAATAATCATATTCATATTAGTTTTCATCCTTCATCAAGTAAAAATAAATCACAAGAACCACATAACTCTGGACCCCTTCCATCAAAAGGGTCCAAATAAAGAGGTTTGAGTAAAGTATAAAAAAAACCTACAAATATTATTCTCCATCCCCACCCCCTGCATCTCCAAAAACGCACTCCACACCTCTGGACTCAATTCATTCGTGCCCTCGACATCCAAACACAAAAACATGGTCGTCATTAAATCCACAAAAATCGCATTGAATACACCATCCTTTTGAAAAAAAGGACTCCATTCCGATGGCATGGGGGGCGCCAGTGAGGCGTATGGATTGGTAAAGGCTTCCAATTTGATTTTTCCCTCCAACGATCCCTCAAAAGACTGCGCGGGTAAATCAGGTCGTAAATTAGTGAGGGGAGAATCAGAATAACTTATATTGTGATTGCTAAAGCAGTCGTCATTCGGAGGTGGTTGAATGGAAAGGAGATCTCTTGGACCCCCGCTCGAACTTTTCGGTTTCTTGTTTGGTTTCACGATATCCCACAACGCACCCCAATTGGCGGTTGGGAGTTCGACTTTTTTGGGCGGGGGATTGGGGGCGGTGATGTTGGTGAGGGTATCTTTTCGCGGCGGGAGAAGCGGGAGGGGACGAGGAGGAACTGGGGGAGGAACAGTGGGGGAGCTGGTCCCGCTCGTTTTGATGATGGCGGTGGGATGGCTGAGGAGATGTGTGCGTGATGTCTTTTGGATGGCGAAACAGTTGGTGCAGAGATTGTAATCGGTGCAGGTTTGGCATTGAATGCGAGCCCGGTCAGGACGGATGGGCTCTGTACAACTGGAACATTCATAGAGAGACATTTGTTTTGTTGTTCTTACTAGGTTTGCGGATGGATGGATGGATTGGACGAGTATCCGAGGATTAATCCCCTGAAGATTGGCTGGATTTTGATTTGTATGTGATGTAGGTTGTGGATAATGTGAGAGGAAGAGAAAGGGAGAGAGAGAGAGAGAGAGAGAGAGAGAGAGAGAGAGAGAGAGAAGTAGTAATAGTAGTAATAAAGATGCGAATAATTTCCTATCAAATCCAGATTTTTGGTAGGGAGAAGGGTTCTTTACATATAGTAATATGTGGTAGTCGGATATTGAAGCTTTGAGTTTAGAGTGACCGGGACTTGGGACTCGAAGCTCTAGAATCTATTGTGTTTTGGGGTTAAGGTGGTAAGGCTCTTAGTCGTGGTGGGTGGTGGGAAGTGGTGGGAAGTGGTAGTAAGTCGTAATAAGTGGTAGTAAGTCGTAGTAAATCGTGGTTATTCGTAACAAATCGTAACAAATCGTAACAAATCGTAACAAATCGTAACAAATCGTAACAATTCGGAGAAAGCAGTCTCGAGACAATGTTTGAGAGTTTCAGAAACGTCTTGAAAGTGCTCTAGATATCATTGTAGTTGGCATAGTATGATACAGTAACGCATAGTAATTTTATTCGCATTGATGCTGGAATTAATCATCAGATCATTGACCCCTTGGGGGATTTTATTCTCTGAAACTCTATTCTGGAACAATGAATAGAACAATGAATAGAACAAAGGCTTATTTTTCTTAAGATGCCGAGGCTAGAGAGGATGAAGTGAAGCTTGATATGATAACACAACACACAGCTGCTTTGAAGGGTAGATATTCAGGGAGAGGTACTCAGGGAGGCTTATTGAGCGCTCTCTAAAAGATATCCAGGTCTATCCAGATCTATCCAACTTGACAGATTGGTTTCTGATGGGAATGAAGAATAGGCCGTAGAAGTTTGAGAATAATTATGATCTTTAGAACAAGAGGTAGGTATAGTAGATAGGTACTAGGTATTTCATCATGCAAAATAAAGCTCTTTATTAATTATAATTTAATATATAATATAATATATAATATGTATAGTGTATGTAATACTACCAAGTAGGCATCACTCTATTCTATCTCTATCTGTATCAATAATTCCTAGATATATCAACCAGAGTAACCAGTGAGAAGTAACCACGAACCACGAACCACGAACAAGTACGTGACTACATCTACCAAGTCCAGTCACTCACTACCTACCTACCTTTCATTGTCCATCGTGAACTCCACACTTACATCTAACGTTCCCTCCCTCCTTCCTTCAAATTCCCCTCAGACATTCCACTCAAACATTCTCTCCCAGACATTCCTTCCACCATACAACTAAACCTCATGAATATAGATAGTTCCATGAATTGATCCAATGTCTAATCTCCAATTTCCAAATTTCATTCTTCCGTCTTCTCTGGGGATTCTATGACAACATCATTGTTTATCAATTCTCCATCAATGCATGTTTTGCCTCGGGGTTTAAAAAGAGAGTTTGTTGGAGATTCAGATTATCGATAAACTTGAGAAAGTACACTATCGATTTGAACTGGCGTACCGTTGAATGGAGGGTTGTCTCGCGGTAGATTGAGTGTTTGTGTGTAGTGATTGCAAGGCCAACAACACTTCCTCCAATTCCAATTTCAATTCTTCCAATAGTATTGTCGTCTTGCTTGTTTTCGATATAGCTTGGAAGGCGTGAGATAAGGCTTTGTGATGTGGTAGGTGTGCCCTCGGTATTAAACTTTCATGGCGACGAACTACAGTATTGATTGATTGATTGCTTGATCGAAGATCATCACAGACCTCTGCGAGTAATTTCCAATGGCGAAAAGCTTAAAGGTATAGAAAGAGACAATATCCCGTCATGCTTCGTTGCAGAATCGAGATCGTGAAATCTTTCCCTTCTAAATGGAATCCTCATAGAAGTTACATCGTCACCTCTCTCTACCTCTCCATCCCTCTGCTTCTCCCTCTGTCAGCCCTCTACCAGATATGTATGAAGAACAGACCCACAAACTGATGCGAACCATGGTGATCAGGAGGCTGAGCCGTACATAAGGCCAATAACTCGGAAATATCCCACCGTTCAAACGGGATTGTCTTCAACGACATTAGACACGTGGTAATGTCTTGAGTATTGTTGGTTCGACGCTGTCGTACAAAATTGCTTGGTAGAACACATTATTTGCATGAGAGTGAGACACCCAAAGCAGAGACTCTGTATGAAGTAGAAGAGCAATAGAAAAGTCTAGGAACCTCTTAGAGAATACCCTACTTACATGCACGCCATCGCTAAACGTCTGAGGAATGTGAAATAGTCACAGACTCCCAGTGGATGGATGGCGCCAAATTACCGTTTGAAATATCGAACCGCGTTTACGAAACTTTGACGGAAGATTCTTTATCAATTTTTTATTAAAAATGACATAGGAGGCGTTCATGGTAATTTGATCGTACCCAGGAAGTTCACTGCAGACTGCAGTTCATCGTATAATAATAGCCTATAATTTTGATTTTGATTGATCCGATTTTTATTAGCTCGGAGCGCGAGTATGTACGATGGCGAGGATGGATGCATCAGGGTTTTGCAGTGCTAACGGTAGGCGCCGAAAGTTTATGAATTCGCCGACGCTATCCTCATTGCCCAGTCTCCAGTCCACAGTCCAGCATTGCATGCGTGCGCGGATAAGGCGTAATCCGTAACACGTTCATACTCAAGTATTTGTGTACAGAGTACAGTGGGAGAGTGGGAGAGCGGCTCGAGAGTGGGAACAAGTCTTGAGAAAACCCGTGCTTGTAATGCGGCTGCAAATACCCAGGTAGACTGTGCGATGTAGTCGACCTGATCATAGATGACTTGCTCGGAGCACATCTACTCGATACAGTCAATTTTCAGAAAGTAGTTCGATCGTACTAAAGAGACCCTCACATTCTAAGAGATACCCAGTGAGTATCTACTTCGTGGGTGGATTCTAACTTCAAGACACCGAAATAGAAATGAGGTGGGGGATGGTATCGATGATGAGATAGAGAGAAGTGGTGCAGTGCAATACAATCAATCCTTGAATTGGCGATGCAATGCATTTCAACTCGCAAAGGTATAATGCAAAGGAAGAGAGAATCCAGAGAATTTAGAGAAATCTCAAGCTTGGGCATAGGTAGAAAATCCCACGAGAATCACAAAATTGTTGTAACTCGCACGTGATCAATATTCAATATATTTCTTTTGCTGTATTTACCCCTCCAGTTTGGAATTCAAGGAACTAAATTAACTTGATCGTTCCTCCCTATTTCAGCCTCTCAAACACGGTCCAAATTCTGATCTTTTCTGCTTTTTGCTTGCCACAAATGTCTATCCAAGATACAATAAACGTCCATGTTTACCGGTACTCGACATTACTCGCATAGTCAGCAGCTTGACATTCCTCACTCAAGTCGACATTGGGGCGGCGGCAAACTAACAAACAAATGGTTGTTTCACGTGGGATTTTAAAGGCCGTCGACATGCCTATGAATCTGCTGACTGTCGGAATACCATGAGTCGTGATTTCGGAGTGGATCATGAGTGAATAAGTAACCTGCCTCTTCCTTGAGTTTTCCCTATAAGGTTGCTGGGAATCTCCGAGATCAACTTTACCTATCTAACAGCGCGTTTCAAGTTCAACGAACAATAATCGATACCGTCGATATCTTCGATCGATCGGCTCACAATGGTATGAAGCTACGAGCTTAGAAGTGAAGAGCGTATGAACATCGAACCCCTCAGGACCCCTTAGGACCCCTCATGACCCTTCTCACAAGCTTCCGTGATGTGACAGCGGCACATGTCAACAATGTATCTCATAAAGTCATATGTGCCGCAATTGTCAAAAAGAAATACCGCATTTCTTAACTTGGAAGTTGGAACCTTCGACGTGATAACACAGACTGAAAATCTGCCATGTGGCATGAGCGTATATTGACAATGCGTCAAAATTCAAGAAAGAATGACATCGGGATTGATACGAGCTATTGATTGGAGATTATCTGATGAAATATCGTCCAGTTTGATTACTGATTGGCTCAAAGGATAATCAGTATCCATCTTCCTCCTCTATTGTCAAGATCTCCATCACAATCAAGTCCAACTCACGATCTAGCAAACGATGCAAGCATAGTGGATGTTGATATTGAGGATTGATGATGAGAGAGTTTATTTAACTTTGCCTACCATGCAGAAATTTTGATGAAGCCATCAGAAGATGAATATTGAGCCAAGCTGTACCGCAACTCATTTATAAGGTCCCAATATTAATATTTTATATGCATGCATGCAATCAGAACACAATCTTGCACAGCTGGCTTGTTTACTCTGTACATCCTACGGATCCTTTTTTTTAAGCATTGAGCATTAAACCTCTGAGTTGTATCTCTCTTCTAGTGGAGAAAAATTGAAGCGGTTTCCCGAACGATTGGTTATCGGGTCGGAAAGGCGGTTCATTGGTTTCATACGATTCATTCATCCCATCCCTAGGTCTCCTATCTTGCTCGGCAACTACTGCAGGAATTTTTTAAATGCCTACTGTTTGACCGGGTCTAAACTCATGCTGAAAAGATGAAAATGAGTTTAATTTGCGAAAAATTACCGTGAATGCAAGATTTAGTAATCTGATTGGTTTCGTATTTCGAATTTGTTTGAGTAGTTAGTAGCTAGTTAGTAGGCACAGGCAGTGCACACTATTCATTGTACACCAATGCGTATCAAATATTTTTGGGGGATATCATATCATGTAGTTTTGAGTGGGTCAAATCACGTTAGAAGTTAGAATCTCGTTGATAAAGGCGGAATTTGAGCGGTCTGACCTGAGCTGACTTCCCACCGATTTTTACTCCCTACGAGGTGCCTGCGCACGTATTATTTCACGAGACATTTAACTGGGCTGAGCCGAATCAATACATCGCACGAAAAAGAGGAACCTCTTAGTTTCCTCTTTCTGAGGGTCTCACGGAAGGATCATATTGCGTAGCGAAAAACAACCAAATTCGCCATATTATGGATACAATGACGTAGATATGCTTTATAATGTGAAAACTTACCTAGGTTATATGCATTGTACCCATGTGTTATTCCTTCAAACAGTTACTTTATTGATAATTAACTTTCCTTTTACAAGTATGCCGATGCAAGTAAAATATGCAAAGAATTTCAAAAAAGGCGTTGGAAGTGTAAATCTTCTTTTTTTGAACCCTTTGAATCTTGATTTTCCCATGATCATCAATCTAATCTACAATTTCCTGGATTTTTTGGGTTTTTTTGATACCGCAAGAGAGACAAATCAAGTAATCATATACATGTAAAGAGATAAACATGTGAACTTTCTATCTTTGTTGCGTTGTTTTGACGGTCCCATCGTCTGTCCATTGATATCCTGTCCCTATGTGCATTTCTACCCCTTCATTTTGTGCTTTGCTTGGAATTTGAGCGAATAATATGGTGATTTCGAAAAGTAGTGCGAAGAGAAGCCGGAAGATAAGCGGACCCCTAATTCTCTAGTAAAGGCTGGTATCAGACTAATCCATTAGGATATCAACAATAGTGGAGTAAATTGATAAGATGGCATCGGTAAACCTGGTTCGTTGTGTCAGGTAACCCTACTGGTTATTATTTCCGACTTTTTTGAAGAAAAATTTGTTGTACCGAGTGGATTCTGCTTATTGTCAATGACTTATCTTCGGTCGTCGCGCTTCATAACTCAAGTGGTCGGTAGGGTAACATGTGGATTTACTCGTTGGTTTTCCCAATTTCATTCTAATCCGTTGGACACTAATGCATTGAAAATATACGGAGTACATTCCTACGATTCAAAACACTCGGTGGGTCCTATCCTAAAAGAGTAATGTAATCAAGACACAACACGGCAATGCTATCTCCATTCATCATTTATATATATCAGACCTATCCCTCCTTCCCTTATCTCTATATCAGTCAAGTTTATATCTTTCCGACTTTTCACTTAAGAAAGGAGTGATCATATCAATTGTGATAAGTTCATATCACAATCAACCTCGAAAGGTCCATTCAAAGTACGCCACCACGGCCCGAATGACACCTTACAAGAAATCATTATATCACGATTATTCAAGAGGCTTCTTTAAGCTTCACGGACGTCCATTCTGTCAATCTCTGGCACCAACTTGATCTACCTTTTACATTCTATACTCATAACTTTTCCAATATATATATAATACCATACTTTAAAACTTGTTTTACAACACCGGTAGTGAAAACCTCCTCAGATACCTCCCTCTACAACAGATATAGCAATCATGGCCATTCCATTCGGTTTCAGTTTCGGCGAGGTCATTCATGGAGTTGGAATCCTTAGAAACGCATTCACAGCAATCGACGATTCGAAAAAGGCAAACCCAGTCTTTGGGGATGTTGCACAAGTCCTATCCAACCTTCACAAGCGTCTCGACGGCATCGAGAGATTTTTGAGTGATCCATCATTTGGAGCTCAACGTGGTTTGATGATGCAAGTTATCAGTGCATGCCAACACTGTATAGAAAGATTTGTACATCAAGGATGCAGGTTAAACGGTATCACCACCAAGGGATCTTTGTGGTCTGACGAAGAATTCTCCAGAATCATCGAAAAGATCGATTGGTTAGCTTGCAGGAAGTGGGATGTATCACAATTCAGGAAAGAACTTTCGATTCACGAGGATGCAGTGTCAAGTCTGTTGTCGACCATGCTTAGCACCCGTGAGATGGAAAAGGGACAACTCACCCGTCAAATCAACGATATTGTTACCACTCAACACAGAAAGGTCCGAGGGTTTAACAAGGCATCACCACAAGATGTAGTAGCCAGCAATGAGGTTTTGAATGCACTCACTGTCATCAATCCACTTATTGGAAGAAGAGAAATCGAAGCTCGCACGGATCGTCTCTTGAGTAAATCATGCGACTGGATCCTCAACAACAATAGTTATAAGTCTATGATTGAGAGTGATCAATCTGACTTGCTGTGGGTTCATGGACAAGCAGGAAAGGGTAAAACCATGCTTTCTATGTACCTTGTCGACACTCTCTCCAAACAGGTTGCTCAAAACCCTTGTGACCAAATTGCCTACTTCTTCTGCGACAACAACACAGATCAAAGAAACTCAACATTGCACGCACTCAAGACCGTTCTCCATCAAGTTCTGAAACAAAGTTCTCGAAATGTGTTGTTGGAAGACTTCAAACGTCATGGACCTCAAATGTTTTCCACCATTGAGGGAGTTTGGACTGCTTTGACACGAGTACTCGAAGCTTCGACTACACGAAACCTGTACCTGATCATCGATGGTCTCGATGAATGCACCGAGGAATCCTTGGATGTTTTCCTCAAGCTCGCTAGTACATATATTGCGTCCAACGCGGACGGGCTTTGCAATGTCAAATGGATCTTTACTAGTCGAAATGAAACAAAGATCGAGGAGTACTTGAAGTTATCCTGGGTCGTAGACTTGGAAGAGTCTGCCACTGAGATGAGCAAAGCCGTCGATACATTCATCACTCACAAGGTTGATATCTTGGCTACCAAGAAGAGATTTGATGCACCGTTGAAACAATTTGTCGCTGATAAATTGAGGACGAAAGCTGAGGGAAATTTCCTTTTCATCTCTCTTGCTTGCAAGGAACTCTTGAAGAAGAACGTTTCATTCATCAATGTCAAGCTTGTACTCGGAAAATTTCCTACTGGACTTGATGCACTATATGCCAGAATTCTCGAGGGAGTTCTAAAATTGGGCGAAGAAGATCAACAAAAGGCCTTTTCAGTCTTCCGTGCAGTCGGTATCGCTTTCAGACCTCTCAGTCTTCGCGAGCTTGCTGTCATGGCAGCTTTCCCTGCAGCAGCCATGGACGACGAAGATATTGTTTTGGATGCTGTTGAGTTATGTGGATCATTCCTGTCATTACACCGCGATCACCCATACTTTGTCCACCGCTCCGCAAAGGAATATCTACTCAACCACGAAACAGCCGGTATCTTCTCCTCGGATCTCGAGTTTGAACACGAAAAGGCAGCTTTCAGAGCTCTCAAATACACAACCAGAGATTGGAAATATTACCTCGAAAGTCTCGAAGATGTTCCACTCTCTTCATTGCAAGATCAACCTTCCTCGGAAGATAGTCTTCAATATCCTCTCATCTACTGGATCAACCACAGCAACATCGCCGGATCCCGCATGATGAAATCCTACGCTCTCGACCGCCATTTCTTCCGTCGCAACTGCGATCTCCGCCGTACCTGGCTTCTCTACTTCAAAAAGCACCGCCACATGACCAACTTCTCCGCCATCCAAAATGTTCATTTCTCCGCCCTTCACATCTCCGCTGTATGCAATACCTGGTGGGTTGCCGAGATTCTTCTTAAGAACAGCAGCACCTACATCGACGTTGAAGATTCCTTCGGTCTCACTGCTCTCCACTGGGCCATGCATTGCGGAAACACCTCGGTTGCCAAGATCCTCCTCCAGAAAGGCGCCGACCCCAACCACAAAGGCGGAAACACCGATTACCAAAATGGACCTCGCGAAGGCACACCGCTCGGTCTTGCCATCTCCTACAACAACCTCGACATGTCGAAATTACTCCTTGCTCACGGCGCCGATATCGATTGCCCAGATCATCACTTCACCACCCCGCTCGTGTGGACCATCCGCAAGAATCTTCCAAAATCGACAAAATTCCTTCTGCAGCGAGGCGCGGATCCCATCCTCAGAGACGAGGAGGGAAAGACTCCACTCCATGATGCGTGTGCGAGGGGTCATGAGAACATCGCCAAGATTCTCCTCAATCACGGTGCTGCCCCCGATGCAAAAGACGATAGGGATGTAAGTCCCGCTGGGGATGCGTGGAACGGGGGACACAAGGGATGTATCAAATTATTAGATGCATATGGAGTTAAGACTCCAGAGGCGGATATGGAAGAGGACAGTAAATGGGGAAAAGGGGGTGATCTACTGGCTGCGTAGACGGGGAGACGAATTCTCACATACACATGTCAGGGAAAGGATAAATAAAATGCATCAAAGGAAGTAACGGATCGGATGGGTTATGGATAGTATATAAGGGAACTGGGTTTTTTGCGAAAGATACCATATAGATTACATTTGAATCCCGGATTCGGGATAAATATCATATTGTTAGATGATTAGATTAGATTAGCTTTTTGGGATTAGATTGTATAAATTTATAGATACCATATAAACATATCCTATTGTTCAGATGTGAAGGATGATCAAAGCATTTATCCTATCAGTTACCGGTTGAGTTATGAGTAGTGCATTGTATTGTATTGTACACACTACAACAAAGATGAACAGACACCTCGATTATGCGAAGTCGCTTATGGGAATGAATATCGATTGTTTAGGATATGGGCCTTTCATACCTACGGTAGAAGTGAGAGATAGATTAGATGGGTTGACATGATCAAGACATGAAGGTCTCTGATCTATTTATATATGCATGATTATATCTATTTATATACCTCCTGTCTCACTTCCTTTTGCGACATATTATCATGGAATACCTGGGTATCTAGTACATTAGATACCTACCCAGCACCACGAGCACCAGACGAACAAGTCCTAGCGTTTATTTATCCCTTGTTCATCCCCCCCTCGAATCCCCTCCTCGAATCCCCCCCTCGAAAATTCGCATCTCTGTACCCATACTGGTCTCGCCATCGTTGCCCACTCCTCTCGTCATCTTCAATTGTCACCAATTGATTTCATCCCATCTCAAGAACCTCCAGCACAGCTGTTTCTTTTCCCATATTATTATCCATATCAGTATCCGTATCCTCTCCCCCGCGTCCCCCTCCCCGTCAACCAAGCCAATCCCCATTTCATCTTCGACTCGCCTCCTCCTGCTCCTCTTTTCCGCTGTTCCAACAATTTACCCCCATTCTCTACTCCTGCAATATTGGAACTTTCCTCTGAATCGATATCATGATTGTCGAATGAAGACGAGGAAGATGCCGAGGACGAGGAAGATTCACTTCTCCCGCTATCTATATCCGGATACATACAGCTCGGACACGGACACTCTTCGTCTTTTCCCCCTCGGAATAGCTCAGTGAGGAGTTCTCGTTCCTGTTCTTGTTCTTGTGCATTGGGACCGTTGCGCCTAGATTTAGATTGTGATCTATTTTTTCGACGATATTTGGGCTGTTTGGAGCGAGATTTGGAGGATGCGAGGGGGGAGGAGGGAGATGGAGACGAGGATGGATGGGAGAGGGAGATGAAGGAGAATGAGCGTGTTGTGAAGGCCATGATTAGTTGTATTGTGTTCGCTTAGATGGGGTTGGTGTTATACGTATTTGTGTGATGCAGGTAAGAAATGAGAAGAAGATATCCCGATGAATTAGCAGGTCTATATATCTCTTGCCATACAATTGGAGGAAGGATGTATCAAAATATAGAACTTTGGCGACGATGATATATATCTGCATTAAACATCTAGAGCAGAAGTGAGACGAGATGTCAATATATATTGAACATTACGAAAGGGAACACAGATTATTTATTCCCCTCCCTCCTTAAAACCCAATCTACAAGCTCAATACTTCAACAGAGGAACAAAAAAGGATATTCGACACGAGGCACGTACAAACAAACAAACAACCACGCATTCAGCTTCCGAGAAAAGATCCACATCCCCATCCATTTCCCCGGTACGTAAGACGCAATCCGAAAATGCAATTTTGAGTCTTGCCTCCTATCGGAATGAATTTTGAAGTTCTCAACACTTCATGCATGCACATATGTGTGAAATTCGAGACCCAAGTTCCCTCCCTTTATAAGCGATCACTTTTTTGTATCATATCATATTATATCATATGTGTGCATACACAGACAAATCAACCAACCAATTAATCGAAACACACAAATACATATCCAAAAACACCCACGCGCATGCAAGAAAGAAAACCAGTCGGCGATGTGTGTTTCTTCTTCTCGTCCTCGGGCATATATCGAAAATAGATAGGTAGTGTGGTATACTTATTATGTGCTATGTTGTGCTATGGTATGGCATGAACGTGGCGGTGAAAACAGAAGAAAACGGCCGATGTGACTTTTTGGAGTTGTGTAACGGGACGGTTGTTTGTGTGATGTGTGATGTGTGGTGAATGGATGGGGTTTGATGGCGATATCGGAGGGAGGGGAGGAGGAGGGGAGGAGGAGGAAGAGGAAGAAAAAAGGAATAGAAATTTGAGCGTCGGGGTTTGCATATCTTTTGAGATAGTTAGTGGAAAACTTATTGATACGTGTATGTATAATATAATCATTAAATTCTCTTCATTAATCAATTCCGTCATGCTAAAAAAACGCTATGTCATGCTAAGTCATGTCATGCCATCTGATCATATGATGACCTATGCTCCATACACCCATCCAAATATGTACCATACTCCAAGCTCCATACACACCCAATTAACTCAAATCAATACAAATCCATCGTCCTTCCACCATTTCCCTACTCCACTCCTTGATCATTACTACTCCCTGTCATCACCAAACAAATAGCCCGCCTCCAAGCAATATGCTCCACCGTTAGCCATTCCTTTCTCACTTCCCCAACAGACAACCGTCGCATCCACAACTCCACTAAGCACCCCCTCCATAGCCCCAAGTACACCCCAACCAATAAATCCAGCAACAAGCCCCACGACATATGCATATGCACTTCCCTTGAGACCAGGACCTTCGGGCATACTGATAGACAATTGACGAGCAGTTGCTACCCAGCCACCAAAACCAAGAGCCATGGACATAATGATACGGGTTGCGTGGAGAAGCAGTTTTGCTAGACGGTAAGGGAGTAGAGGTGTTGTGGCGTGAGTTCGGGAAGAGAAAGATCGTGGGGTTAATGTGGTTGTAGGAGCTTGAGGTGTGAGGAAAGTCATTTGACTAAGACCTCTTGCGGAAGTTTGAAGAGGTTGTGAGTGAATAGCAGCATAGGTGAGGGTAAGAGGATTGAGCAATGCTGTCACCGGTGCTGGTACAAAAGAGTACGCAATTATCGAAATAGCCGCTACCAATCGTCGTGGAAACACGAGGAGAGGAAGTTTAATTAGAAGGGCTATTAATGATGATAGGCATATGGTACCAAATATCGTATTGGTCGAATGATAGAATGCTGCCGCAACAACCTCTCGAGATGAAGCTCCTGTCTGCGCATTACGGTGATAATACCACTGAGAAACTGTTGCAGCAGTGGTAGTTCGCTGAATACCCCCAATCACAGAAAGAGTCCAAATGTACATCATTACGAAATACACACCAAGCCACCAAGTCGTTGAATCGATAATGAAACTCAGCCCTGACTTCGAGAGGTGGCCACCCAAAAATACCCTCGTGAACATTCCTAACCATATCCAGGTCCATACTATGACTGACCCCAGCGTAGCGAATCCCAAAGCGAGCAGACCGGGATTCGAAGCAAGAATCCTCGACGCAAACTCTAGAATGCTAATTGATTTGGTCAACGATTGACGTCCTTTATAGATAGTGTACAACCAAAGCAAAGCAAGAGCTCCAGGTATAAACGACATCCATCTCATAGCTCTATCTTGTACACCAGTTCGATCTGTCGACCCTTTCATACTAGACACCATAGGGTACAGTGAGAACGAAAAAAGTATGACTGGTACCGCGAGAACAATCAGGAATACCAATGGACGAACAAAAGACCGCAGTAACGCAAGCCAGATAAACGAAACAATTATTGATGCAAGGGTATCGACTGCGAACAGATGGAATGAAGAATGGAGAGTTGTATATATCGTATCTCCGAGCACTCCGTCAGGCGTTGATGTATGGAGGAATATTAGGAAGAAAGTTGCGAAGAGTGAAGCCAAGCATATCAAAAATAATGACCCCCAAAACATATCATGCTTTGGCCCTTCCAGTTCATCAGGAGTTGTAGGAATTGCTACTGGAACGACCTCCACTTCATTTGGTCGTATGGGGAATCGAGGACCGGGTAATTGGTGTGACTCGATATCCCTCTCATTGCCTCTGATGGATTCATCTGTAAATCGAGTTGTGCCAGATTTTGGCCCAGATTTGAATTGTTGGAATGCTGGTGGATTATCATCACCCATATCATAATCCGGTTCACTTGGCGGTAAGCTGTCGGCAATCGTAGATTCTAGTCCAATATCGACCATTCTTCCCTTTCCTTTGCTGCTTCCCTGACTGCTTGGTCGCCTACTTTCGTCATCGTGTTCTTCCCCGACTGTTTCCGGTGTGTGACCTCGCTCTCTGGTACTTCGTATACCGCCTTTCCAACTACTTTTGATTCCTCGTGGACGCTCCCGATGATCACCTGCCATTCCATCATCTTTACTATTCCCCAGAGCTATATCGCTCCCGTCGCGCTCTGTTTCCTCACTTTCTTCCAGTTCTCTCGTGGGTGCAAAAACCCTCCGTGATCGTTGAAGCGCAAAGAAATCTGCAGTCTCCCTCTCTCGTTCCTCCTCCTCATCTTCTTCCTGAAAATCATTTAAAGCGCTGTGAAATAACGGGGCATCAGGCGGAGCTTGGGAATATCGAGATGTAAATCCAAAGTTTGGGAGATGTGATGACTGATAAGGGTTTCCTAGTCCTCTTTGATGTCTTGAACTGCGTAAAGGCTGCGACCGTTGATAGCGTTCATTTGGACTTCGAGTTGGGATTTCGTTATCCTGTTGGACGAAATTGGAGAATCGAGACTGTGACTGAGCTAAGAAGCGCGAAGCATCTGGATGATATCATGGTTAAAAGAATGCACAGGGTACATAGGGCAAGTGAGCGAGTTTACTTACATTCTGAAAACATCTTCAATCCTCAAAAATAAAGTTGTATGTTGGAATATTTTGTCTGCGATGAAGTTGAGAAGTCGAGGTTGTCGATAAGGACTCTCTATCTACAGTACTGCCCAGTCTTGTGGGTCTTTTGTGAGAGCTTGAAACGGTACTCGCAGGCTGCAGTACGGTAGATCAGTTGCAGTCTGGGGTTGGTAGGGGATCTTGTAACCGATGGATGATATAAAGCTTGTGATTATTCCGAGTCGGTATTGGAAGTGAATACTGTAGAGGTATTTGTATGGGCAAGACTTGTTCAAACAATAATGTAAGCCTCGTGAAGAATAATATTGTGAGATATCAGTCACTTGCTTGCGTTGCTGGGGTTGCTGGGGGCAAGTCAAGACTTATGATAGCGGAGTGCCGGGAGGCCTCAGTCGTGAATCATTTAAAATCACGAGGCAGGTGTACCATGCCGCATAGGGATCTAGGGAGAATGGAGCGGTAGAATGAGCTCGTCCTCAAGATAAGGATGGGAAAGGATGGGAAAGGATAGGATGTCGAATTATGCGGAAGTGTAAATCTTTGGGTTTGGCTGATGATGGATTCCTTGGTATCTGCAATAGATGTCGATGTATGACGTGAAGAGAAGGGAGAAGGGAGAAGGGAAAAGGGAGAGGAGAGGAAGAAAGAAGAAAGGAGAATGAATGATATAAGAATGCGATTAATCTACTCGTCTATATTCATTACTGCCCTGATACTTGTGAATCAAGAGAGTGAAGAGTGAAGATTGCATTGCATGATCCCTCCGAGCTATCGAGACCAAAACATCTCCAGAATCCTTTGTTCACCGCCCCCAACCCAGGCGACTGCTCCAATCCTAGAATATAACGGCTGGGCGCTAGAGGATAATGATTTTCCCTCCGCTTGCATTCCCGAAAGCCACTTTATGACTCCGGCTGGGTTAACGTTCCAGGTTATTGCAAAAAGATGTCTAGGTAGAGGTAGGTACCTCCTGGGTATGGAGTATATATGGAGTAGATATGGAGTAGCTACCAGTCCAGTACCAGTATGTGTATGTTTGCATGTGGGTCAGTCCAAACTCCCCTAGTAGGTATCATTATCATTGTCTCGACTCTCGACTCTCAACTGCCCACGAGATTGTACGACCATACAACAAACAACTAACAACTCTGACAAGTTACAACTGTATCTTACCCAGCCAGACATTCTAGCTATCATTTTCATTACTTCATAAACCTCATTGTTATCGAAGTATTATCCAATTCGATCTTTGCAACCGCTTACAATTTATCAACACTTTCAAGATCAATATCTTTTATTCGAATTGTCCATCGATTGTTCTTGGTATCAGTCTTTTTTGACATCCCAAATCGCAAGCTTACCTAGGCAAAGCTCGAACGGGTTCTGCCCTTCCAACACCAGTCTACCACCCCTCCTCGTCCAACGTCAACGGAAAGCCGATAGAATCTCCCGTCTCGAAGCCCTAAAAAGTAATGTCTACAACATCGTGGGATTATATTGCAAAGCTCGTTTGCATTGGCGATAGTGGAACTGGAAAATCATCTCTCACAATTCGACTTTGCGAAGGGCGTTTTTCGCCGCACCATGACGTTACCATTGGAGTTGAATTTGGATCACGAATTATTCCAGTTGGTCCACCAAATTCAGAAGGATTTAAACCAAAATCCAACACTCTAGATGAAGAGCCAGCATCCAAACCGTCAGCCACAGAATCAGATGTACCACAGAAACACATGAAGCTCAGTTTGTGGGATACGGCAGGACAAGAAACTTATAAAAGTGTTACGAGGAGTTATTTCCGTGGAGCTTCAGGCGCGCTGCTCGTATTCGACATCTCGAGGCGACCAACATTTGAACATGTTACGGACTGGCTACATGATTTGCGACAAATTGCGGAACCGGATATAGTTGTTGTGTTGGTGGGAAACAAGAGTGATTTGGCCACAGGCGAGGAGAACAAACGAGAGGTCACCGTGGAAGAGGCAGAAGCTTGGGCAAAGCGAAATGGCGTATTAGAGTATGTCGAAACAAGTGCGAAGAGTGGTGAAGGTGTTGAAAACGCATTTGCAAGAGTGGCAGAAAGGATATATATGAACATCGAAGCTGGAAAGTATGACCTGAATGACAGGAGATCTGGAGTGAAGGGTCCTGGCTATGGAGGTTCGAAAACAAATGTTAAATTGGCCCCCCAGAAAGCCAGCAGTGGTGGATGTTGTTGAGCATAATGATGCTCACGACGGCAAATCTGCCACAGTATATGCCGGCACAAAGATATGATGTCGATGGCTATACACTACTTACGCAAAGTCTGTTGTCAACGACAGTTTTCCCAGAAGACTTTGTATATATTCTAGTGCGGGACTGGATAGTCTTAGATACCTTGTATGATAGGAAAGGTCCGAGAGGTTTCGGAAAGTTGGCTTTAATATACCCAAAGCATGAGAATGATATCATGATGATGAAAGCAATATATTTTATTTTTACTGTTATTACCCTTATTACTCTTTGAAGTTCTAGGAAATCTGTAGGTTTTCATTTGAATGATATGGAAAGACTCAGACCACATGGCAAACGTTTGGGAAACCTCTTGATGTCCTCTCTCATGGATGACAGGACGTTCTCATGATATCTTCTACGTGCTCTGCTTGGCCCAGTCAAGACAAGGTCTTAATAACACATCATTAACCGTTATCTCCATGAATCAACACTACTTGAATATATGGTGCCAGTACCAGTGATTGTTGTTTCGATGGTTACTTCATTTTTACTAGCATGTGATATGTTGTGTGGCACAAGACAATAGGCCACTTGGTGATTTTCTCGAGGTGATAGCTTCCCTTACGATGAGTATACTTGATAGGCAGCTTTCTACCTAGAAGACCACAGATAGAGAAGTCATTGTTGCAATGAAGGACGTTACGATTCCTAGTTTCCAAAGGGGCATTTGCCTATCAGGTAGATATCGATACTGTACTTCATGAATGCGCTAGAATGACTTATTGTGTATTCATACGTAGGTATACGTAATAACTGTGTAGCTTAGTAATATTTAAGAGAATAATAAGGATGTTGTAATAATCTAAACACGAGTAGGTAATATGATCATACACTATTTGGACTTTCTCTCCTCTTCACTTCTCTTCGATTGAATAATTATACTAACAGAAAAGAAAAGAAAACTCCCATCTGCTTATCACGAGGGAAAGAATCAGCCTCATCACTCATGGAAGCCGGTCACGTGCATATCCCACTATTTCCCCATGATTTGACTAGAGCAAAAATAGAATTCTGCCAAATTTCACCGCTTATTTAGTTACCTCTTCCCTTCATAATCTTTGAAGCACTTTCCAACAGAAACCCCGCCCAAATTACTTCATAATCCTTCCTTCCAACAACTTCATCATTCTATCATACTTTCTTCAATACTTTCAATATTCCAGTAATTAATTCAAGAACATAATCAAAAACAATAATATAACATCTCATCAAGAGATATTGGAAGAATTTACTTCAAATATCATGGCGAATCACTCCGTTATTCGCATTGCGAAGGTAAATTCATCAAGCCAAACCCATGTGATGATATCACGATATGCGCCAAAAGTGGTTATGAAAGCGCAAGGCTGACAACGCTTTTTGGGTGATTTAGGAGCTGGCAGATATTCAGAGAGGTCCAGATCTATGTAAGCCAATATGATTTCTTCAGAAACTCACTATTATCTCCTTGGATTTTTACTAACTATTTAATTCTGAAGCTCTCGCAGTTGCGTGTCGAGATATCGATGTTCGAAGCGTTAAAGCAATTATAATCGGCCAACCAGATACACCTTACGAATTTGGTTTCTTCGATGTTGGTCTATCCAATTCATAAAATGTTTTTTTCTGCAAATGGGATACTGACATTTCTCTAGTTTGGTGTTAGATTTGGAAAAGGTACGATTTTGCGAAAGGGTTGCACATCAATTCGAAGCTGAAAAAGTTCATGTAGATTATCCCACAAAAGCACCTAGTGTTATTGCGACAACTACAAATGGAGGAAGGTGTCGTTTCAATCCCAATATTTATTCAACGGGCAAAGTTTGTTTGTAAGATACCTTTATGCCATGATACTTTCAACATTTACTGACTTGCTTTTAGATCAATTTTAGGGTAACTAACAACCTTTATACAATTTCTCTGGATCTCCAAAACTAAATTATACAATAGTACATGGCGAGGTGAAAGAGGAGAAGAGTGGTCATCGGCACAAGGACTTGAGTCAATTTTAATCTCAATCCAGAGTTTAATGTCGAGCAATCCCTACGAGAATGAACCTGGTTTCGAAACGGCAAATGATGACCATGACCGGAAAAACCAAAAGGATTATGCTGCAAAAGTATGCTTGAATTATCAAGGCTCTTTATACTGGTATTGGTACTGATAAGACTGTAGATTCGCCATGAAACTCTACGAATTTCAGTCATTCAACGTCTTGAGGAATACTTGAACATTTCCGCAGCAGGAACAACTCCACCATACACACCACCAAGCGAAGATAGCGACAGCGACTTAGATCGAGATGTACTGGACGATTCTGCCGTTGCATTTGAACCGTTCAAAGATTTTTGCAAGCGTAGATTCTTGTGGTATTATGATTCGTATTTGACGGCTATAGAAAAAGCAAGAAAAGAGGTTAAGGATCTTCAACCCTTTGCTCGAATGCCCTTTGAGGGTGGTGGAAATACTATGGAAGGAAAGTTCGACTACACTGAACTCGAGAGACGATTGAGATTCATTCGTACCACTTTGAATGCTGAGACAGCCCATTGGGCTACCGAAGGATTGTTATCACAGAAGAAGGAAAGTGGTGTGGCAGCAAATCTTCAACGTCAATTCGAACAAGTGGTTGAAGCATACAAGAGGGACAAGTCCGTAACCCTGGATATTGAACTAGATAAGAAGAATCCTTTCGTATGGAATATTACCTACTTCGGTCGCCCTATGACCAATCTAGACGGCGGGCTATTCAACATCAAGCTCTACTTCAGCCCAAGATTTCCAGAAGAGCAACCAAGAGCCAAATTTGAGACACCTTTATTTCATCACCGGATTGGACTTGATGGAACACCTTGCTATACTCCCAAACGCCCTGATGATGCAAAATCTCATATCGAGTCTATCATTGAAGCTTTAGAGGAAGTTTCACCACCATACGATCCACGAACATTGGTGAATGTGGAAGCTTCCAAACTCTTCTGGGGATCAGTGGATGATAAGAAGAATTATAATCGAAAGCTTCGGAGATCGGTCCAGAGTAGCATGGAGTAAGTTCGTTTTCAAAGCAGACTTTAATACCGTGCGATATCTCGAGCAGTTTTCAATTTTCAGGTGTCTTTTTTAAATATCACGGCCTTTTTATACATAACGACGATCTTCTCGGACTTCGGCTGCCTAAATATTGGCTTGGGCAAAGTATGGCGTAAATTGGCGGGAGTTTTCTTCATCTGTTCACTAGGGCTGGCTGGTCCCAGGGGTTTTGTCTTCAAATCAAGAGGCCCACTTCAACTTTTAACCGTAAGTCGATTTAAACGAAGTGAGCTGGGTTGGCATGGCTAGGATTCGACGATATTATATGGTAGGGATGGGGGTTATGATATCCGTGTATTGATTCAGGATTGGCGTTATGAAAAATATGGGTAGGGTAATGGGGCAATGGAAGGAATGGAAGGGCTGGGTGCTATGGGATATGATGGATTATTTGGCTTTTTCTTTTTTTTGCTGCTCCTTGAAGAGACGATGGGGGTTGCTCGAATTATGGTGGGGTTGTAATAAAGCTGCGAATTTAAAAGGAGAATAAGCGAGACGGCAGAACAGAATGAAAGACGGAGGGTAAAGAGTGATTAAGAGAACATAAGAGACCATATGATATAAGGTTAAATAGTTGAGGATCAATGGTTGATCTAAATATAAATTCTGTGAACATGAGACGAGATGACTTGTACAAAACAATGAGAGAAACGAGTGCATGTTCAATGTGATCATACCTTATTAGATACACATCCATGGACATGTCATGTAACATTGTCTAGATACTGACTCCTGGAGATCGAAATAATGATTTAGTTTCAGGACCAGATTTGAGATCGGTTTTATGTGGTATTATATCCATGCATTAATTCACTCGTTTTTACTAGACTTTCGCCTTGCCGAACCCGAGGAGTGGAATATGGTAGCGAGTGGTATGGTAGTACTCTAGGTACCTAGGTTAAACATGAAATTGAGCTTGTGATATGTACGAGAAGAAAATGTCTCTTGTTTTTCAAGATATGTATATGTATATTCATTTTCTAACGTTGGGGTGCCATTGTTCCACCTAGGTTGGAATATTCATGTCTAATAATTGTCTCAAATGCTATCGGAGATTGGTTTTCAAGGTAGCGAGTCGAGTTTCGTATTGTTGGGTATTTCTAGTACTTAGTGAGAAATATCGGTTCCTTCCCTCTCTCTCTGTCAAATCTCACGTTGTGTAGTGTAAAACGCAGGATTGTGCGTATTTCAATGCCATAAAACGAATTTCATAATGGTATATGTATTCCTCGAAATCCCAAGCCGGTCAATCATACCCAATCCACGCTCTCACCCTCTCGTCTCCTTCAACGCCAGCACCCTTTTAAACCTCCACCGGCTCCGCCTTCTTCTTCTTCGGCTCTTCAAGGACGATATTTTTCTTCGGAATATTCTTATAATTCTTCATCAAAAACTCCCTCACATCTTCACTGACATCGCCCTGAACCGTAATTTCCTGTCCTCCGCTCGCGACCTTCGTCACACTACTTCCCGTCGCGAACCTAGATCCGAATTCCTTCGCAACCTTTTTGAGCTCGAGTCCAAAGGCTTCGAGTCCCTGCACTTCGGTGACGTATTTGCGTTTATTGCGCTCCACGCGCTTGATGCGGATTTTGGAGGACGCGAGAGTTTCGTTTTGTTTGGCTTCGAGGGCTTCGGCTTTGGCGGCTTTTTTGGTGGCGTCTTTGGCGGCGCGTTTTTGGGCATCGACACTGAGGGTTGAGGTTGCTGCTGCGAGGGCATCTAGAAGGAGGGGAGTGAAAATTTAGCATGCAGCATGTGAGGAGCAAGAGAGGAAGTTAGCTCTACCTTCAGACCATAATCGCTCGTACATGGTAGGATTTTTCTTCTCGAGCCATTCTTGACATTTCTTTACTGTGCCGCCGTATTCGCAATACTAATTGCTTTTTGTTAATGATCTTGTCCTTGGTATCCTCATCCCTTTGTTCAAGTTAAGCCCCAAGCCCCATGAGATATAAGAGTAATGCCTACCTCAGGTGGTAACGAACAAACTAATCTCTGTTATTAGCCTCCATGAAATCAAGATAGCGGGGTCGTTCATTCATTTGTAAACTTACCTCCACAATAAACAACATTTCTTGATTGAATTTCTGCAGGCGCAGTGGATTCTTCTACATCTGCCATATTTTCTTATAAATCTATGTGTATTTCGTTTTGAAATATTCTTGGTTAGAATGATGATTTTTGTATGTATTTGGAGGTGGAAACACTTGATATGAGTTAAAGATGGATGAGCTCAAGAACCGTAATGGTGGGGGTAGTTTTTCCGAGGGTGGCTAGCGGCCGCTTTACTCCGTGTCTTGGCTTGTCTCCTATCATAAGCGGGTGTGAATATACACGCTGATCCAAGATCTCGTTTTCATGTGAACTTTTAAAGAAGCACTGCTCGATTTCACTTCTAATCATCAGTTAATTTACTCACACCGTAGTCGTACTCGCATCTGGAGAACTTGCAGAGCGAGCTCAATCGAGAGATCCAAGTGTCTTTCATGGGTGCAAGCCTACAAACACTCTTCGCTCCCTGCGCTTGAATTAAGAATGGATCTATGTGCATTTTTGAAGGTTCAAGACCATGCAGGAAGATATCATCCGACAGACAAAACATAAATCTTATATAGACACCAACCAAGAGAGCATTCATTACGAACGTTGAGAATTCCAATTTTCCTACGTATTGTCAGGTGCATTTAATGACAGACTTTTTCTTGGTATCAGAAAATCGAACGCCAATCATCCTTTGCTTCTCGCTGTTCCAAAGAAGCTCATGCAATAATCTTTCGCCTTCCGATGCATACCCAGGGAAGCCTATAGAATGAAAACCCCGTATTACTCCAATCGCTAAAGATACATTAAAAACCATCATTATCCATTTCCGATTCAAGCGATCAAATTTTTCATTTCCCTTTCAACCATTAAATGCAATTATAGAATCAAATCAAAATCCCAATGGTCAAAACCACAAGTCACAATATCAAGGTTCTATATGCCCTATGGCATTGACTAAAAAGGGGTCACAGCCCATAACTTTCTTAATCAAACACCATAGAGGAAGTTCCCCACTCCAAAGTAGGAGTGTTTTCAATTGAGAGTTAATGCTTCATGAACAAAAGACGAGTCGAATTTGGTGTAACAATGTATAAGATTGCAGCTGTTGAAATGGCCTCAAGCCCTCTTTCTCAACACTCTTCCAACAGCAGTGCTAGCTGGCTGTACGGGTTGCGCAGGTGCAGGTGCAGGTGCCGCCTTCTTGACTCTTGCAGCAGGTGCCTTTTTAACAACAGTTTCAGTACTAGTATTGCTCACATTTCTTCCTCGTGTAGTCTTTGGACCCGAAGTTGCGGTATTGGATCTTGCTCGATTAGTTGCAGCTCCAGCTGGATTCGTATGTGGTGCGACTTTTCGTCCTGCTCTTGTGGGCGGACGAGAATCTGTAGTAGATTTGACGGGTGGTGCGGGTTTTATGGGCGAGGCAGGTAAAGTTCGGGAGTTAGCCGATCTAGGTGAAAGTATTTGTTTTGGGTCCATATTGACACGAGAAGTTGTACGTTCAGGCAGAATAGGAGCAGCCTTTTGACGTTTCTTAGGGTTGTCAATATTATTTTCCTTGTCCAGACTTGCCTCGTCACTTTGAAGTGTTAGTATATGTTCCATTCTTTTGTGGGGGATAATTACCTATTCCTTTTGGTAGTACGAGATAGTGCTGTGACTTGAGTACTTGGACCACTTTCTGACTCCTCCACTGGAATCTTCTTTTGTGTGTTTTTTGGAGTGTTCTTTGCTGGAACTGGTGGTCCCATTTCCGAACGCGCTGCTTGTGCGCCAGTATTATTGTGCTTCTCGAACAAATCACCAATATTCTTTTTGCGCATTGAAATAGGTATGCGATTGACGCGAATTTCAATACGCGTCTTCAATCCTTGAGCTTGAACATTATATTGTGCTCTGAGCTTTCTAGCACGTTCAGTAACTATTCAAATGCAAAATCAGTATACAATTTGACGCGTTTTGGACATGAGTTTCTCACTTTCCAACTGCAAATTCTCCATTAGAGCTTGCTTTTGGCCTGTTGTGATAGCCATTTCGCGTAGGCTATTATATGTGTGAGGCTTTATGAACTTTTGTGATTATCCCTACGAACAATTGCGATTCGATCACTTCTGAATTGTTGTGTCGTGTGAAAACAATTGAAGCTGTGCGATGTTGTTTGGTGAGTGTAGAGTATAGAATGTTGTGATGTTTATAGAGAATAAACATCATCATCACTTTGTAGATTGTTATCCGTTCATTATCGAAGTCGCTTGCTAAGCGCCACAGGTGTGTGGCTAAACTTTCTTGCTCCCCCAACTTGGAATTCTGAAGAAGTTACAGGGATTAGCACCGCTCCGAAGCTAGCGATGCTTGCTGTACTTTAGCATTAACGCGCAAACCATAGCTACCTTGAGCAACCTGCAACCTTAACAAACATCAACTTCTTTATCGCCATCAACAGATTAATTCATACTTACCGCTTACGATCGTCCTCTACCACACATCCGGTTCCACTACTCAAATACAACTTCCACAACAAAGATTTGCACACTTGCCAAACGGCAGCCAACCCGACAAGATGGTTCTCGAAGCAGTAATGGTTGTGGTGGACAACAGTGAAAGCAGTCGAAATGGAGATTATACACCAACACGTTATGAAGCGCAATCCGATGCCGTTTCTTGGATTTTTTCTACCATCACTCAAGCCAATCCAGAATCTTCAGTTGGTTTAATGTCCATGGGAGGTAAAGGACCAGAGGTTCTTGTTACCTTAACAACTGATCATGGAAAGATCTTGGATGGATTACATCGTACCAAGACTAAGATTCGTGGATCTAGTCATCTAGCTACCGGAATTCAAATCGCAGGTGTATGTTATCATCTCTTCTATAGTCTTACCTATTTTCCGGGCATGCTAGTTGGGGTAAATGCTGATTTGAATATCCTCATAGTTGGCACTCAAACATCGACAAAATAAATCCCAACGTCAACGTATAATCGTTTTTACTTGCTCTCCAATCGCAGAAGACGAAAAATCCCTTGTCAAGCTCGCCAAAAAGATGAAGAAAAATAACGTTTCAATCGATTTCGTTGTATTCGGAGAACTTGATGATGATGTCACCAAAAAATTGACAGCCTTCAATGAGAATGTCAAGGGAGGTGATGGATCACATTTGGCTATCATTCCGCCAGGACCCCAGCTTCTCAGTGATCAATTAATGACTTCACCAATTCTAAACGGGGATGGAGCTACAGGAGGAGTTGGTATGGGTGGAGCTGAAACAAGTGGTGATGCTGGCGCATTTGAATTTGGTATCGATCCAAGCGTAGACCCAGAGTTGGCATTAGCATTGAGAATGAGTATGGAGGATGAGAAAGCTCGGGTTGAGAAAAACGAGAAGGATCGACTAGAGAAGGAAGCAGCGGAGCAGTCTGCATTAGGAGAGATTAAGGAAGAGGATGAGGCATCCGCACCTCTATTGAATAAGGACGGAGAAGCTAGTGGGAGCGGGGACAAGAAAGACGATGATAAAATGGATACTGCTTAGATGAGGAGTTGAAGTATAAGGCGGGGAATGAATGAATGGATTGCTAATTGAATGAATGGTTGGGGCTGCATGGCAAACTGGCGTTTGGTATGTACCAATAGATATCATATACAATGGTATTTGGCTCTTTTGTCAACAAATTACTTCTAGTTTGTATACTCCTTGACTCCTTTGAAGTTTGGCCTGCGAAATATCGGCACGTATCCTCAATATAATGCTTAAGTCCCAATAAGTTCCTTCTATGCCCGAAATTATGTCCACAATTCCCGTCGTCTTAGCTTTAATGTGAGAGAGTTGATTAGGTACTTCTGTATCCATTATCAAATCCAGAGACATTCCCCGCTTCTTTGGCCAGTGGGAACATAACCTCTGAGCCCACGATACCCCCTCGCTTTTCCCCAAGTCTGTTGGCTCTCTAAGTGGATCCATCGATCCATCGATCCATCTGCCCATAATCCCCTTCCAAATTACCTCATGTTGACCCCCCTGACCCACCTCTCCACGCCCCTCTCAAACCTCTCACACCTAACCGGCATCTCTAACTGATAAAACGGGTTCTTCATCACATAATCCGCATACAGTTCGTATATCTTCCTCAATATGCTATCAACATTTGGCATGCCAGGTTCAGTAAATAGGAGAAACTTCGTGCCAGTGAGAGTCTGGAAACATTGGAGTCGGAACAAAGTCGTTTCGAGCACTTCGATGCCGGAGGGTGGATCTGGACGGTCATCGGATGTGGGAGTGGAGGAGAGTGAGGATAGGGTAGAGAGCGTTTTGGAGTGGGATGTTGAAGGAAGAGAGGAGGCACCTGTTGAAGCGAGGTGAGAGGATGGGATGGGGTTTAGTCGAGTGGAAATAGCGTGGACTCTAAGGAGTTGTTAGTGAGAGTTTCAAGAAGAAGAAGTTCGAGATGGGTCTAATTGGGAAGTAAAAAGGGAAGGGAAAAGAAGAAGTCATGTACCCGTGAAATGTTCCAGCAAGCACTAGATAGTCATTGATAGATAATTTGTTCAATCCATCTGCGAAATCTTTCTGGTAGATAAGTCCACCAGCTTTATTTATTATTGTGAGGGCAAAAACAACCCTACGAATTAGGTATTAGAACTGCGATTCTGCGACTTCGTAGGGAAAGTTGGGAGTAGAACTTGCATTTTGATATTTGATGCACTGTTAAGAGCAATCGTTAGGGAGGAAGCTGAGAGTTATTCGTAGTAGAAATCAATTGTTCGTTAGAAACTTCGTGTTCGTAATCGTCCTTTTATTTGTCTACACAATTCAACAATCAAAAATTGAATATCAAACTCGGCGCATTCTTTGAACATCCACAATATAAAGTTCAAGATGCATCAATATACAGTTGTCTGTAGCCTCGTCCCAAAACGGCTAAGTAAGCAGCCTTCCCCGGATTTCGAGAATTTGCCGACCAGCACATGTTTATTGATAGATCGGCCGCAACTTAACTTTCTTTCTTCCTTTCAAGTCAACAAAATCACTTTTACAGCAAAACACGTCGAGTCTTTGCACAAAGTTGATTTGGACAAGTAGGACGCGCATTCTAAGGAAAGGATTGTTTTCTTTAACTACATAGTTAAATTTGAGATAACACAATCAGTCAGAAGAACAGCCGAATTCGACTCCCCACAAACGACATCCTTCAACCTTTCTCGAACCTACCTCTCCCTTCGAAACGATGGCAACGCCTGCCCCCACATCTCGCTCTCGCGCTCCTCCAGCAGGTGACGAAGAAGCATCCACCGTTCTGAAGCTCGGAGAATTCCAAGATGTAGATGCACTTACTCATTCTGAAGCCGCACTCGTTATCAACGCGCTTGTCGCAAAGCGTCGTGGTGATCGCAAGAACGTTAATGAGACTGAGATATTGAGCAAGACACAAGAATACCTGGATCATTTTGCGAGATTCAAGAGAAAGGAAAACGTGGAGGCTGTAGAGAGATTGTTGGGAAGTAGAGGGGAATTGGCGAAATTCGAGAGGGCGCAGTTGGGTAGGTGACTTGTGGTTTTTCCTTTGTTATGCTTGAGTTTTTCGAAAGTTGAAAGGGGAGATGGGAGGAACGGAGAAGGCAATTTGGGGAAGATGAATAACGAGGGTATCATTGGGAGAAGCAATGCTAACATGAGATACAAAGGCTCATTATGTTGCGACACGGCCGATGAAGCGAAGACTTTGATACCCAGTTTACAAGACAAAATCAGCGATGACGATTTGACAGAGTTATTGGATGAAATCACAAAGTTGATGGGATTTACGAATTAAGAGGTCCTTTGGATTTGGTTTTGGTCACTAGATACTCACTTGAATTCGGTATATACTCGAGTACCAGAAGCCACAGAAGAGTTTCAGCATGGATTCTATCGAGATTGGTTCGTTGAAGACATCAAAAAGATACCTACTACAATAGTAGGCAGTCATGAAGGAAACCGTTTGGAGGACACCGATGCAGATAAAATGAATGGGCGTTGGGAATGGATTTCATTACTTTCATAGGACGGTCCGTGGAGAAAAGAGCATTGTTGCGGCGTTTTCTTTTTGTGGGTTTAGTTGTGGTTCGGAGAAAATGAGGCATGGGCAGTGAAGGATATAATGAAAAGGGGCATGAAAGAGAGTCTGGAAATTGCGGGCATAAAGGTGGATGCGATAATACGAGGGGCATTAGAAAATGTATTGGATACACCCAGATACGTACCCAGTGTGTATTAACACTTTTCTGGCTTTCAGGCCCTTGATGAAGGGACAAGCTGATAGTGGAGGTCAGGAGATGATAAAATATGAATGAATCTTTTCATTACTCTTATTTCCATGACCCAGAGATCGTGAGCTGAAGGCGTTGAACTGAGGTTATTTGATGTTTGGGTAGTTTACCACTTGAAGCTCGATTGGGTGCTGAACCAAACAGAATGAACGTAACATCATCTTTTTGTCATTGACCATTTGTCTCGAAATGCCTTTTCAGCTCGCCAAAAATGATAATTTCCTGCCGATCTCGCAGTTTTTGTAGTTCTGCGATTCTAAGGAAAGTGTTCGCGGAACCGTATCTTACGATTGTCGTCACGAAAGATCCTCCACAAACACTTCATTTGTATGATACACTCAGCGGCGGCGTACGCAATCTCCTCTCCTCTCCCCTTCCCTCCCCCCACCCCTTGTTAAAAGAACCTATCCTCTCCTTCAAAGTATCGAGTTTCTCCTAGCATGCCTAGTTGGAGCTCTCCTTTCCCTTTTTTAGTCGAGGAGAATAGAGCAGGGAAGATTGTATAGGCTGTCCAGCGAATAAGTATACGCGTTACTACTCAGGAGGCTGGTGTCGTTGAAACCTGGGCAGCATAATACCGCTACTCAATTCTGTTGGTTCTCGAGGTCTCCGGTGATAGTCTGACCCTGATTTGGTTGGGGAACGGTCTGATCCCCAGAACTGCTGTAAAAACAGGTAGAGATCAGGGAAATCTCAGGCCCTTTAACCAGAATGTATTGACATATCCGCCAATTAGATGACTTGTCCATACTTTTTTCAGCCCAAGTATCTTCGAAACGTTGAGCTCAGTCTCTCCAAATTGGATTTCGAGCCTCTTTCATGGATGCTATCGTGGCAAGGGATAGTCTTTGTATGATCTGCTTAAAAAGAGCCGTGTATTTTCCTATGACACCTATCGTACCAAGTGCTCGGTATAGCAAGTATTGTGCCAATCTCCAATCCGACGGCTTATGTTCGATCTCCCTTTGAACCGAAAATTCTTCATAAATGGAGGCTCTTTTACCCCAGACAGTGTCTGAAGCCTCGGTCTTCATCATCGAGATTGCAAAGTCAACAAATCTTCGATGCAGTGCTCGCAAGGAATTCATGAGGTTGTCAAGATTGAATACTATGAGGTATGTCAACAGTCCCACCACTGTGGCAACAATTTCCAGTGATCGAAGACTGAAAATCTCATCGTCGATACTCCGAACTGACTTGAGGTGTATTAGTCTCCTGACCAATTATAACCTCGGGTTGAGAGAGACAGATGCTGGAATAAGGATCGGCTTACCATACAAAACGAAAGTGGCAGAAAGAATATGCTCATAAAAGTCAATAGCTTGACATTTTCTCCCAATCTAGTTGCGGCACGACTCTCCATAACACCACTAGCGTTGAATAGCTAGAAATTAAAAGAATCAGTCTGGTAAAAATCATGGGAATAGGACGTCGTACACCATCTCTTATGTCGATAGCTTCTTGTCTCTTGTCACTTAAACTCCTTGCTATCATTTTCAATCGTTCTAAACACTGCCGCATTTTCTTGCGAGAGGCTACAACAAGTTCGACCTCATCTCCTTCAATTAGGGTTATTTCTCTCTGATTGATCAATTCAGATACATCATGTAGGTTATCTGAAATCACGGCATCCAATTCCTTGAGTGTCGATATCGCCCAAAAATATCGCTTAGACCTGGAAAATGTCTCTTCACCTACCAGAAGATTATCGTGCTTCAATGGATCCAAGAATGCGATCTTTTCGGTAATCAATTTGTCAAAATATTCTAGAATCTGCTCCCATTTCTGAATCGTGTGAGAGACGGCATTGATTGCATAGTGAAAGAAAGTCGACAGAACGTTTTGAGGCGTACCATCGGAATGTAATAGTTCAGAGATTGTCTGGCTGAAAACCAATGGCTTAAGTTCCAACAAGGTCCAGTACCGTTTACAACCTCTGTCTGCTAGTGCAATAAGCTGTACGCACAAGTTAGCATATCAATCTTCCAAGGTGCAGTATGCAAAGTACTCACCTGGTACGAGCTTTCCAGTAGAATGCGAAGCATTCCACTCGAAAAGTCTTTGTCACTATGCAACCTTCCCGACTTTAACTGTGTCCAAGACATGCACGCATATTCATCCCGCTTTACACTGTGTATTTCAAAGTACTTGATCTGGAAAATGATACGATCCATGGGGATAATTCTTCTCACGGCGCACGGGATAGTCTGGGACCTGATATCGCTATCTTCTCGCTCGAGTTCTTGAGCAAGAGTTTTTGACCTGGGCTCGGGACATGATATGGAGCTGACAAAGGAGTAATGTATGTCTAACGGAATCTTGGAGGCAATATTTGACTTACATTACTCTTCTCCATGGACCGACCAGTGGTCTGGAGTTTGGTGTTCCAACAGTATATGGTGTGGGAGCAGGATCAAGACAGTTGATGTTTTGAGACCCAGTATTTGACTCTTGAGCGCCAATGATATAACGTATTATCTGACCAGTATCAAAAAGGTCAGTTATTGTTGTGCGACATCCACTCAGGCGCTGGCATAGCTTTTCTTCGTGCGCTATCCGGTCAAGATGGTGCTGGGCATCATCAGATGATGCCAACATCAATAGCCATCGTGTTGAGAATGTTAATCTGAGCCTTCCATCTTCGGAGACCTTGTAAGCCCCGCCTACCACACTTTACCAGCGATTAATCTCTGAGGATGTGGCCAATCGCGAAACTATGTCTCCGACTACACCTTTTCTTCCCAATCTGTTAAACGCAATCCCACCAGTATGGTAGATTTGCATAACGTCCGATGGTAATGATATTGCTCCCCTGATTCCATGCTTCAATGGCACTGCGGTGGAATTACCACTCGAAATCTCGTCAGTCTTGTCAACAATCTGAATTTTTCTTTCGTTATTGCTATACACCTGAATTGTATTTCCCTTCGTGATACCTCCGTTAGCCATGGTTGACTCTAATATATATATCAACAACAAGCATCAATTAAACAAACCTACACCACATATACTAGGCTTTCCATCCACCAGCTTGGATCTTTCGCGTAGCCCATTTTCTACAGAATTGAAGCGCGTTTCTTGCTTTCTCAAGTGAGAAGAGACGTCTCTCAACTCCTTCAATATCTGTTCAAGCACTAATAGTTTGGTATTATCTTGGCCTGAGTCAGTAAATTGCTTGGTCTTTCCGGTTGTCAATGATGTAGACATCGTATGCTGAAATTTAACACAATTCAAAAAGGGTTGTCTTTGAGGGAATTAGAATTGTAATATTAAAATGCACTAATGGAGGTTATGCCCAAATACTTATGCCATCCAATCCATCCAATGTAACAGATTCTAGCAGCACCGCATGGTCTTCAAGTGGCTCCACTGGCCATGTCTCTATCCACAGTTAAATTGACAAAACGAAACATGCTGCCCAAGTATTTTCATTCCCATATCTGGTTTTGGAGTGTTGCCCCCACATGAGTTTATGCGGTTGCTAATTTTGGGTTGCGAAGGAAATTTCATTAAATCAACGACATAAAGCTGGAACGAAATTACACATAAGTCTTGTTGATTTTGGTGCTCGATAATTTTTCGAGACAAGGCTATGGCGATGTTGTGTACTTGGGCCAAAAAATAACGTGGTTGCACGTAATGCTGTGGTCAACTGCATTACCTCGAGGTGGAGGAACATAGGGATTGGAAGCGATCATGCACGCACGTAGTACACAGTCTACAAAATCGTTGTAGAAGTTGCAAGGCTCGACAGTGTCACATATTGTCTGCGATTAGTATTAGATTGGGACTCAATCACCCATACATAGAATTCATTGATGAAAATTTGCAATGATTCTTTCTGCTTAGTATCAAATCGGTGGCCCAAAAACTATACATATTTCAAAGATTATATTCATATGAGTATGCATACTATGGTGGATGATGTGAAGTAAAGGTTGTTTCTGGAGTATCAATAGTCTTGTAGCGATTCGACAGGTGGTCTAGTCTGGAATATATATAGATATTCTCAGTATTATGAATAGATGTAAAGTCGGCAATTGGCGTATAGCGAGATGATTGTGTAAACTTTGAAAAACAAAGGAAGATACAGAAGCTTGTAAATTATCTATCATAAAAATGGAATATAATTGCTACGCGGAAATTCCCAGGGGCCGAGGGTAGGATCTGAGATAGAAGTGTGATCGCTTAATTGAGTATAGTAACTCAGGGGCTCGAGGCCAATCTTGCCTATTGTTGGTTTGAGAAGGATACGGATGACGTGGTATCTACGATCTGGAGGTCCGAAATGTCAATACGGTATTCTATTTAAAGAGCTAGCTATCGTAGGGACATAGATAATAGGCCTTAAATAAGGGCTACTGAAAGAGCTAGTTTCTTTCGCATTCGCTTAAGTTTATTACAGTGGTTATTGAATTGAAGTCATTCACCTACATTCATACACCAATTGTTCGAATTCAAAGTGAATTACAAAATAAAGCCTAACAATTACAACTTGTGTGTGAACATACAGTGTTTTGAACCTTTTGATGGATCTCGATCGCTTACATAGGAACGATCTTGGTATCAAAGCTAGATACCTAATCAAGGAAAGAGCCCTGCTAAGCGAGATATACAATTAGCTGTATGGCACTCACTAGATTAAATATTGAACAAAGTGTCAGCATTCTTGTCAAGAAACTCAAAGTAGTTTTACAAATGTGATAGCACAAGATGAATGTTCATCGTTCATCTGAAATTTAGAGAAGGCATGTAACGATTTAGGTGAATATAAGAAATGTTCTTCTTCAGGTTCTTCAAAGACCATACCATGTTCTCTGAGATGCCTCAGCTGCACTCTGAAATTTCCAAGTGAGCTCTCAGTTCCGCTCAAAACTCAACCTTAACATCCTTTGCCATGTGCCACCTCCCCAACCGTCAGTTTATCTGTCTCCACACCATAGGTCAGCCGCTTTGGGAGGAATGTAAGAAGATGCCAGCTCTGGGCTGTGAATACTGCTCGGATATATCATATAGTATGATCGTTGAAGAGACTTATGCATTACATGCATCGAATCTCTCTGTTATGGAAATTGCTATTGGTACAGTACAGAGAGATACCATAAAACACATTACAAGAAACCTTGAATACCTTTTGGAGTCGCATCTATTTGACAGAATCGATATATGTGTAGCAGAGGTATCTAACCCCATTTCAGCCAATCAGAAGTCAGAAAAGCTAATATCCCCAGGCTATACGGTCTCTTAAGCCAATTGAAGGCAAAGTGTTAACTCGGTGATATAAAGATCGAGATCATATGGAGCTCTTAATTGATGAAGTATGTAAGCTGTTTGATCAGAAGAGGCGAAAGTCCGAAGCGGACACTACGGATTCCAAGACAATCTGTGAGCAATGAGGTAAGCTATGGTTCTCTGGCATTGAAAACTGTAGCTAAAACCTCAGAATGGACACTTCAACAATCATTTTTGAATGCTTTCAAAAGATTATATGCAAATAGACTTCTAGACTTCTAGATTAGATAGATAGATATTACTTGAGAAATGCATGATTTTTCCAAGAATCTTTAGCGAAATGACACAGATATTTAAATGTATCCACTCCTTCATGAACAGTGGTGAGTATATATGGGATTAGTGGTGATAGTAATCTTGATTTACGTTTGAGGAAATCTTTTGAGGGATATAGAGGTATACCAAGTTGAGGATTTGAAATGATATATTGTCTATTAAAGGATTTATAACCTATATAAAGAAAAGGGGATTCTTTGATAGATAATCTCGTATATTCAACTTCATTATAGTGCTATAATTCTATAATATATTTTAGAAAATATTTCGAGCTTTATTATGTATAGTTTTGTAATCACTGTATCTCGTATCTCGTATCTTTCATCCCATACCACTCCTCTTCGTCTCTCTTCCTCAGTCGTTCAAACTTCCTCCCTCTCCTAATTTAAATCTCCGAATCTTCTAAATCTCCCCATCCCTCTCGCTTGAGGGGTTTTCCGGTCGATATACAAAGCCCAAACTACTCATCTACTTGATCTACTTCATCATTAGATATCATCACAAGGAGATACTACTCACGCATATATAAACGCCTCGGTGTTGTTCTTTCAGTTTATCCATCATCATATTAACTATCTACATTTGAAATCCACCATCATGTCCCACGACTTGACACTCATTCATGCTTCATACTATGGTACTAACTCAACACTCCTTCATGTTCATGCTTTCTCCACCTTCCATTTCATCTTGAGTGTTAAGCGTGCTCACATTCTCTTCTTCCTTTCTTGCCTGCACTCGGCTAATTTTCTTCCTCTCCGCTTCCTCTCATAGCAGCTGAGGTATGTACAATCTGCTTTATTATGTCCCTTTCCTGTTCCTCCCCTGTTACTCCTCTCCAAACTCGTTGTATCGCATCATATGGTATGGTATCGAATTAGTGATCGTTCCCGTGTATGTAATAAATGCTCAAATCCGAAACGCCGCTCTCATGCATTTTGTAAATGTAAATGTAAACTCCCTCATCATTCCTATTCATCACTCAAACCATCTTCGTTACCTTTTTCTCATTTCAATACTTCACCCATCATATTAATTTGATTTCTCATCCTTCAGATCACTCAGCAATCTCCTTGCCCTTTCCCTTCCCATCCAAGACAGGCGAAATGGACAATTCTCCACCAGCATCATACTCAGACCAACTTAATACATGATTTCGTTTTTTCTCCACTCCTCCTGAAATCTCCATCATCTGGGGAGGAGGTGTGGGCGCCACAACTTTACATTCAAAATCAAATCCCGGATGTGTATACACAGGTTCTGGGTTCCACGCCCCAACATTTGCAGACGTTGAGCTGGGAGATCCCATGCTAGATACCGAGTCGGTGTTTGCGCGATGAGTTTGATAAGTCTGCTTGGCTGCATTGGATTGCGTAAGTTGGGAGCCTGGGTGTGAGAAAGATTGAGGGAGATCTTCCTGTTTTCTGTATAAAGTTGCGTGGACTTGCATTTGTGCATTTTCATTTTGTGAGTTTGTGTCTCGTTCTGACTCTCGGGGAGCGGTTCGCACATCCAAGCCAAGTCCTATGGGGATACTGTGGGTGCTGTTTTCCCTTCTTAATTCCTTGCCGTCATTTGCCTCTGCATGTACTTCTTGGCTTGTTGAATTCATCCTTTCTCGGCCCTTTCCTTTTTCCATATTTCTTTGTCCTTGAGCTTGACTGTATTCTTGTCCTTGGGTCTCCGAAAGAGCTCTCGCACGTTCTTCTTGCGCCCTGACCAACGCATGTTGATATCCCATATTCTGCTGATGCTCCCTACTATCTCTATACATTTGATATGGATTTTGATGTTCGTTTGTGCTTGCATTCATACCTTTCATATGACGCGCTGAAGCTAGCTGTTGGGTATAGTGGTGTTGCGCTTGTTGGCGTGAGTATTGATTCTGTGCGTATTGGGATGCTGGTGCTTGATTTATATTTGGGTTTGGATTGATCGAAGAGGAATTTGATGAATTTGAGGAGTTTCCGCGGCTGTGAGACTGTATAGGTCGACCTGATAGGGATAAGGGTAGATTAGGAGGCGCATTTGGATACCAATATCCTTGTGACTGTCTTTGAGCAAGATTCGTCGATGCACCCAGAATCATACTATGTGACGGCGTGCTCATCGCACTAACACCACCCTCACTTCCACTTCCACTCATTCTCTCACTTCCTCCGACGGAAACGCTTCTTTTTCCGATTTCCCTTCCGTCTAACTCACTCATCGTAATGCCCATACCGGATCGATGTGCGGGTCGCGGACTCGGCATTCCCGGAAGTGGATGGAAAGCCGGATGCGAAGATTCGGGAGGAGGTGCCAGGGATGATTTTTCAGGGTCATGGGAAAGTGGCCTATCATGTTCGTCATCTTCTTGGGGCTTGGGGATGAGTGAGGGATAAATCGTTGGGATCGAGTGGCTTGGTGCAGAGACTTGGGATTCGCTCATTGCTGGCCCACCCGGTGGTGATTTTGGAGGTGCAGGAGTACTACTGGTACGAGTTCCTATTTTGGAAGGAAATGGTTAGCATTCATATCACAACCAACGAGGCATCATAAGATAAAATGCGACAAATAAAACCGAATAACTTACTTCCACCAAACGGTGCGAAGACATCCCCCAATCCCAATCCAGAAAATCCAGGGCTTCTCGTGCTCTTACTGCCAGGTGATTGTAACGTCTTTCCCGTCGTACTATAAAATTGTATAGTCTCTAGATCTGGACTTTCAGGTTCGACGAACATCCTTTCTCTATCCTGCTTTTTCTTTTGGCGAAAACGGAAACAACAGAATGCAGCCATTGCAAAACAAATTAAAGCAACACCGCCAACGACTGCTCCCGCTATGATTGGTGTTGAATTTGATGACGAGGTGGGAGGAGTTGTTTGTGCGACAGTGGTAGGGGAGCTGGATAGGGTTTGTGTAGGTGCACTGACTGGATGGTTGACAGTTGTAGTTAGGAGGACGGTGCTTGGTGAGAGTGTCTGCGGGGATGACTGTGGGGTTGACTGTAGAATTGATTGTGAGGATTTGGTAGTTTGAGATGATGTGGTTGATGTAGTAGTAGAAGAAGAAGCAGTAGAAGTAGAAGAGGCAGAAGATGGAGATTTCGAAGAGGGGGTGGAAGTGGTTGAAGTACTCGATGCGCCAACTGCAGCGGTATTTGAATCTGGGCATTCTGATACTGCACATGCATCTACCGAACAACAACCATGGAAATCATTCGCACTGCAAACATACCACAGCTGTCCTTGTGTACATTCTCGAGATTCTCGTATGAAAAGGGATTGATTGGAGTTTTGAGCATCTACATTGAGATACATCTTGAAGACTTGACGGAGGAGGTGATTGAAAGAGGAACCCAAACAAATACAAAATGAAGTCTTGAATAGGATCTCAAACAGAATCAAAGAAGAATTGAAGATTTCAAAAGTGGTTGATAAGTGTGTGACTACATGGATGACTTTTCCAAATGATTTGTGTGGTGGATTGAATTGATATGACTGATGATATAAAATTGAATGAATAGAAAGGTGAATTGAGGAATAATGTACTAACCCCGGGGCCGACCTTGATTGATCAAATCAGGCCGTGTTTCTTTTCCTGTGCTTTGAATCTCCTCAATAGTGAATCTCAATTAACCAAAGTATGCGTAGGATGGTTCAAATGTAAAATATAATAAATCCTATATATGAATAGGTATATTAAGTTAGACGCCCCTATGGACCAACGACCAAACCATGAACCAACAACAAAATTCAGCAAAATTCAGCAAAATTATGTCAGAATTTTCGAATTGTAATTACCGAGTAGATATGTAAATAAAAATGAGGAAAAATTCAAGGCCGAGTAAGGCGATGATTATGGCTCATGAGACACATATCTAATATATATCTGGGTAAAGAGGTCTCTCGGTAGGTCGTTTATATGGCACAGCACAGCACAGCACAGCATTGTGCCACTCACCTGGGCACTACTTACTTTTTGATATCCCATGTTGAGAGTTCTTTCCTCGATGCTACTCTACATACACTTATTACTTACATGGGTGGTAATGGGATATCCTGCATATGCAGTGCCGTAATACAAATTCATCTGACATTCAAACAGTTGCCGATGGAGATCGAGAGGAAAATAGTATCCTTCGTAGATGTGATCAAGGGTCACCTGCACCAGGGTAACCTTTACTACTTCCTGTCATCGATTGGGATATCTGCCGTTGAATTGACCTCGAATGGATGAAAGCACAGCCGGAAAATCGATCAATCCTCAGTCGATTGGAGCATGTTCAATCGGAAGACATCCCCCGCGCTCAGAGAAAAATGGCTGAGCGGAAATAATCGCCAGATTCAGGTACAGCTAGTCTACATAGAGTAACCATGGCGCTTAATGCACAAGGAAATGATTGGTTGTCGATTTTTCCCGAGAATTCACATTGGCTCGGCCCCCTTTTTTAGATGTTCCTGGGTGGGTAATGTGGCACAATATATCTCAGCCTCTGATGTAACAGTCCATTTCCAAGGTTTGTGGCAGTAACGAAAGCCGATATGGAATATAGACCACATCAATTCACAGAGTAGACGCATCTTCTCCTCTACTCACCAAAACAAGCACCGCACTCAATCTTACCAATATAATCCATCATACTCCGCGCATCTTTATGACTACCTAATCAAGATATAAAAAATGCATACCCATGTCCTCTACCCCTCTAATTACGTATATAACCGCAATCCGGCACAGAAGCGCAGCAACTACTTCTTACTCCGCGTTTCACTCCCATGATTTTCGAAATGTAGGGGTGACTCTCATTGGATATCATTGAACGTAGAAGCGCTGTGTTCGCCGAAGTATACCGATAGTTTGGTAATATACGCTGTTGATTTGTGCTTATAGTAGATACATAAGCAACGCTACCTAGGCTATGTTCATTCATTTATTATTGTATTATGAGGTACCGCATCTCGAACTACCTACCTAGGTATGCACAATTATATTGCTAGCTGCGCACAGTTCCAGGGAGCGGGAGGTCCCTATGAGGTTCTGAATACGAAGCCCAAGACATGAATCCTCCCGAGGTCACGGTCCAGGTTTTAATGAGAGAAGATCGTATTTGAGATAAGGTATCGAATGGTGGAAGTAGACTTTCAACACTCGCAGGTTCCATTTCTGACTGTTATTTTGTCTTGCCAGAAGCTTTGAACCAACGTGACTTTATCATTCATGACATTGAGCTCATAGCCTTACCCTCCAATCGATTCCCATGACATCGCCAAATCGACAAAACGGAGAACCTGTATTTCAAAGAGAGGAAGAAGATGTGATTAATGAAAGCGGATGAACTAAGGTGAGTTGGTAAGTACTAGGTAATCATTGCAATTGGCTGGTTGTGTGAGGTTGTATCACGTGAATTTATACCCAAGGATCACATCACCCCAACATGATCTGATCCAAAGCAAAAAACGAACCACTCTGACAACATAGCGAGATAATTGACTGCCATCATAATGCTCAATACTCAAGTCTTCAATTTTTTTCAAATCGCAATGCTCCGATGGGCTGATTTTGATCATCCTACATGATAAGTTTTGAGCGTATATGAACTCCATTTCTACCCAAAGATGTCTGTATTTCTCAAACTATCTAGTCTCATATATGTTCATTATTGTTACTTAATTCCACGTCTACGCACATCTGTTGAAACATAGCCATGGCTTCAAGATCAAGACTACATATTGATCGAAGGGAGCTTTACACGGATCTAGAAACACGAATTCATTATCTACACTCTTTTCTTGACTTCAGTTCTCGTGAGTACACAACCCTCCATTTCTCTTGAAACCTGCTCACGATTTCGTAATAGGAGACATCGAAGCCCTCATTTATGGCTCAAAATATATCAAACAACTCATACCAGCCGTCGTGAATATTGTATACAGAAAACTTCTCCAATATGACATTACATCACGTGCCTTTACAACTCGTAGCACAAGTTATGAGGGTCCGCTAGACGAGCTGCCGGATGAGAATAGTCCTCAAATCTTACACAGGAAGATGGTTTGTAGACCTGTATTACCATACAGTTTGTCGATTAGGCTGACATGTTCCCTAGTTTCTGAGAGGTTATCTCCATAAACTCTGTTCGGATCCAAGCCAGATGAAATTCTGGGAGTACCTCGACAAAGTCGGGATGATGCACGTAGGGCGTGGTCGGAAACATCCTCTTCATGTGGAATATGTACACATAGGAGTTTGTTTGGGATTTGTGCAAGACATTATTTTTGAGGCGGTTCTCTCACACCCGAAATTGAGAATGGAGAAAAAGATAGCGATTGTGAAAGCGATTGGGAAAGTGTTGTGGATTCAAAACGATCTTTTTGCAAAATGGTATGTGAGAGATGGTGATGAGTTTTCCGAGGAGATGGAGGAGGTGATGGTGGAGAGGGAGGGCTGGTTGAAGGGGAAGAAAGTCATTGATGGAGAGGACAAGTTGGATGGTGAAGGCGAGGGGAGTGGCGAAAAGACGCCTAACGAGGATGAGAAAATGAAGGAAGCCCCAGCCTCTTGTCCATTTTCTGGGTTTCAAGTTAGAAAAGAATAGCAATATTCTCAATGTTTGAATGTTAATGACACAAGTTAAGACTCCCCTCTTTGAATATTGTGCCAGTACTTCTCGACAGCTATTAGGGGATAAGAGCTAGGGAAGAATTTCCCCGGGACATCAATCTTATCCACCCCAGCGCTTCTTAAGGTTAGAACAATGAGATACAACAGCCCATACGTACTTCCAAAATCTTGCCTTTTCCCGGACTAGAGGAAGTTTATTTTGTAAATGGGCAAATTTCATTGATTTCGTGATTCAATTATCGGCGTCTTTACCTGTTTTCATGATAGCCAAGGCTTTATTCAATGCCTATATTGGTGCTTGAAGCAGTATAATCCACCCAATGCTAAGTTCCCACTGCATCTTTAATCTTCCAGAGATTATTAACCATCGTATCATCAAGTCATCCCTCCCGATTCATTCCACGACCTTCAAGATTCCATCCATCGAGCTGATGTTCACGGAGCCCTTCCAATCTTCTTCACTCTAGTAAAACGATCCTTACTGACATCGTCATACCCGTTCATAGATAATTCAAATCAAGAGATCCAGAGCGCGATGGAATAGAATCTGAAAATACATCGAAATATGTGGGGTTATCACAGCGTACAAATTAAGACATGCAGAGTTGTGAAAGATGCAATATGAATTCTAGTTGCACGACTACAAATCACAAATGTGAGTCTGATGTGGCGCTGGCGATAGTAAAATCATGCGAGGAATCTAGAGAGAGTTGGTGGGATGCAGCACAGTCAAGTGGTGCTAAATAGATCACAGACAGAGAGTATAAGCCGATGATCTGGGTGCACTTTTGAAGTGCGAGTTAGTGCCGATTCATATATTACATGGAGAATTTGGTGGTGGAAAACACTGTTGTGTGAAGTCTGAAGAGGGAGCTGTCTTGGAGAGAACAGAGCAGAATCCCGATTAATAGTTGGGGTAGGGTTTAGCGAGGGGCTAAGTCGGGTATAGGGGTCTTTCCATGCGCGCAGATACCGTGATCGATACTTTTCTTTTCCTACCTTCGTATCCGCAGATTCTCAATAACTCCTGAAGTCTTACGAGTAAGTCATAATCCAGAATTCGATTTGTGACTCGAGAGATGTATATTTGTAAGTCTCAACAACCCATGTCAGATGACCTATGCCTGGCGGAGGATTCAATATTGAATCCTGAATTTGATATATTGCAACATACATAGAATCTCGTCCGCTGTCACTATCTTCCGTCTTAAGCTTTTACTCTTCATGTCCACCGTGTGTATACATTGTTAACTGATTCTAATAGCCCGATATTACACAATGCGCTCTTAAGCTTCACTCAAGTCCAGACATTTAAAATTTGTCTTCTTATTTTTTTTTTAGCGGTACATGATGTGATCAGATCGGCCAGCTCACAAACTTGCGATCGCATGTCTTGGATAAACCTGTAGAGTAATTTTGAGTTGAAGAGTCTATAGGATATGTCAATTTTTAAATCCCAGTACAGCACCAATAGCAAGACGTTTAGTTCTGTTTAGCATTAGCATCGCCAGATACACGTTATCGATGTGAATGATGGTCTATGACAACTAAGATAGGTGACTAAGGGTATCTCTCGTTCTTGATTAAGCTTTTCAAATAATTACAAGTAGTAACATCAGAGTTATGTGAGAATATATGCTCGAAATGTCTGAAGTATAAACGAATCTGCCAACACTTCAATACCTCATTGGCCCTTTTTCTCTCCTTCTCTCACCCTTTCTTCCTCAAAATGCTTCACCGTAATCTTGATACCCTCATCTAGCGGAACCAATGGTTCGTACCCTAACCTTCTCCTCGCCTTGTCAATGCTATAGTATCTTGTCATGCAACTGAACTGAACCTTCATTTTTGTTAGATTTGGCGTTTTTCCAGCAATCCAGAATAGTCCCTCCACAAATCCTGCAAGTCCTAACCCAAAGTCCTTTCCAATAACCCACACATGTTCTGTTCCCTTTGTGGATCCCGCGGCTGCCCATACTGCTCGTGCCATATCCCAGAAAGGAACGGGTGATCCATTGGTGATGAAAAATGCTTCACCATCTACGCGCTCGGTGTCTAATGGAGTTGTGTTGAGCTTAGCGGTTGCAAGTAAGGCAGCGGCGGCAAGAAGATGCGCGTGTGCAACATTTTTGACGAATGTAAAATCGAAGAGATTGGTATTGTCGCCTAGTTGAAAACCAGTGCGATTGGTGTAGTGAACATTAAGGAGGCCGGGTATTAATTGAACGTCTCCAGGACCGAAGATGCCAGAGGGACGAATGGAGGCGGTCAGGAGTTGGGGGGATTCTGGTGCGCGGTTTGCGGCTAGAACTATAGCTTCTGCTTCTGCCTATTCGTACCATTATATCAGTATGGGAATTTGAGAGTAAAATTGGCACAGCTAGGTAAAGAAATGGGATGAGTTGATGGACCATACCTTCGTCCATGAATAATATTCGCGTTGTAATTTCTCGGGTATGACGGGCCACCTCTCATCTGCATTCACCAAATCGGTTGTATTATCTGAGATGATACTGGCACTACTTGTAAAAACTAAAGCTTTCACTCCAGTCTTTTGACACGCCTCAACTACACACTTCGTTCCTCCTACGTTGACTTTATGGAATAATTCTTTCGTTCCAGTAATTGCGACAGGCGATGCTGTGTGAATAACGACGTCTGGCTTGATAGAGTTGAATATTGAGAGAAGAGATTCGAGAGAGGTTATATCGCCATCATGGTAGGTAACCTCTCCTGATGAATGTTGATTTCGACTTGTACGCAGGTCAAGAACGGAGATTGTGCAATTGTATCGATCATGGAGGAGGGATACAATGTGGTGGCCTAGAAAACCACAGCCGCCGATCACAAGAACACGACCAAGAGGGGCTCTCTTTTGAATAGACATTTTTGAAGTAATTGAGTCGATTGAATTCAAAGGGGACAGGTAGTAAATGTGGAGATTAAAGTTAACGTTAGTTTATGGGGAAGAAACTGGGGATCGGAACACGGAAGAACAAATCTTCCGGAAGCATTTACCTGACTTTGACAAGACAAGCTTCAGGACCACCAGTGGGTGCACGGACTCACGGGACACGCGTTTTTTGAAAATAGCCTCAAAATAAACAATTCAAAATATACACAATCAATTCAACTTCAAAATGCCATTTAATATATAATCAATTAAATATAAGGTTACTTTTATTAATAAAGAATTATATAGAGAATATAATTCACCAAGAAAATCACATTTTTTTAACGAATTTAATTAATACTATATAAAAGAAAGCCTATATTCTATTTCCACCCAGTTAGGTATATCAAACTTTATAACTTATTAATAACTTCAAGAAAAAGATATATTAGAAAGACAAACCTATAGGCAGACTTGTAAACTTTTAAAAAATCTAGGGAGACTTATATCAATCAACAAGACTATTTGCAAGATATTTGTTTTGCTCTCTCGAAATAAGTTATAAATCGAACCTTACAAAATAATAATTGAATATTTCAAATTAGAAATTAAACAATGCTTTTTATAGAAAAATTTGAAGAGATTTATAAATCAAGGTTAACACTATAAGGCTGCCTATTTAGAAAAGCTTTTTATTAATCAAAATTATAAAAAACACATCATTTTCGATAAAATACATAAGCACAACATTGTAAAAGGATTTTGGAAATATATTGTATATATAAACAAAATACATATAGATTCTATTTCTATAAAGAAAGAAGAGATCCTAAGAAAAACTGGAACTTGATATAAACTAAAGAATATAATAAAATACCCCTCATTAGAAGATAATAAAATCTATTATGAAATATAAATTTAATTTAAAAAAAAAGCAGAAAATCTTGAATTTTATTATAAAAAAAAGGAATATATAGATAAATTTAAACCTAAATATAAACTTAGAAAATGTTTTAAGAATAAAAGCCTTGAAAAATACGAAAAGTGTGTTTGTATATGGGAGGCTAAAAAGCTATATCCCAAGAATATCAAGCCTTAGGGTAATATAATAATCTAAAAATATTATATGAAACAATTACTTCCAATCTATATAAAAGCGATTGAGAGATTACAAGCAAAAGATTCTATATATAAATAGTTTTTAATGGAGAATAGTAATAGTTTCTATAATTTCAGAAAATATGGGCTTACATAAGAGCTTAGGAATGTATACTGTCACGGAATTCACCGTCCTGTACAACAACATATAATCCAACAAAGCACTCTTTAGACTTGCCTATATTATAATAACTATATAATCTATTATTATATTTCATTTATAAACCCTAATATTTAATTAAACAATTCTATTATTCA